>PQWD01009293.1:0-27357 GCA_019425675.1 Leucinodes orbonalis
AACCCTAAAAGATGTTGTGGGCTGTTATTTCATCCCCTCCCCTCCGAGGGGCACGAGCCTAACCGTTATAGGTGATTAGGCGCTTATTCGTCCACGCGGACTCCCAGTGCGGATTGGACACTTCACGCACAATTTTGAAGCTCGGTCGCAAACTTCGCGTGAGTTTTCCTCAGCGTAAGGCTTGTATTTTAGTACCGATATATAGAACTGAACACACAGCACACATGCATAGTCGTCACCTACCTCCCAATGATACCGACGAGGTTTATGTCTCTCAAATGACTTAAAATAGTGGAGGTAGATCCCATCATTCAATCCAATTACAACTCTTTTATTAATTTTAATTTGTAAAGCCAGCATTATAAACAAGTGAATCGAGTAAATGAAGTGTTAAATACATAAGTATGTTTTGTATAATCTCTGTTGAAACACTTAATTTGATGAATTTGTTTTACATTTATTTATTACCATTTAATTCCTAATATTTAATGTAACACATATTAAACAAGTAAGCCTGTCTACGTTTTTCAAATTTCACTCAATCATCAAAATCATAACTCGGTTTGCGCAGAAACACATGTTTCCTATTGATTGCAAATACACAGCGCGTCCAAAATGTGTCACGTCGTGTCCAGACCCGGTGACCGAGACCGTGTCCACGTGGTTACGGCATCTAGTAACACTTTGTGATTAACAGCAAATACGCTTGACGCAATTCAGTAAAACACGTCAAATGTGAGCTTCAATTGACATAAGAATTGTAACATGTTAAAGTCAAAGACTTCTTTGCGTAGAATTACACTTCTGCATCTGTGCGTATCTGGTGATCGGTTAACTAAGATTTCATTCTTCTCTTGTATGTACTATAGTCGTGTAGCCACGAGTGTCCCTCAAGTGCAAAGTCAAAGTTAAATACTCTCATTCCTCTCTTCTGGCCTCGTGGAACGACATCTCGGATGCGTTTACTCAAACGAAGCTTACCGCCGGCTTTGTGAGAGCTATACACGACAACATTTGGGTTCAAGAACATGTTAATATAGTTTAAATTTATATTCATAACGCATTGAAGATCTTTAGAATAAAATTTCATAAGAAATAATATTAAAAGTCAGAAAATCTAATATTAAAAGAGTGTGTATAGCGCATTTTGTTTATATTGAGACAGTCTGGCTGATTTGTTTGCCTTTTTAAACATATAACCTTTAGCATCACCGCCAGCATTATAACCTATATGAAGTACACACACAAACAGATAAAAACGAAAACCCGTCTTACGCCTTCCACGACGACTGAATCCCTAGAAGTCATCATCCATCCGCTCACCGTTACCGTAACCAAGTCTCCCTCTAGCGGAAAATCCGGTAGAGGGAGCGTGTGGCTTTCTGTCCGCCGTTCCATAGACACCACTCTAGAACTTTAACTTATCAGCCATCAGTTTTTCGCACCTATCCTACCCACTGCCACTTCAACAGGTCATGATTTTTTAAAACTCCATAGTTCACGAAACGATAAACGTTTTGTAGAGTACTTCCAGTAAATGACTAAATTATTACCACAATTTAATCCAGAAAAAGATATTTATAAAATAAATGTCAAATAAAGCTACTTTAGTAAGAAAACACCGCAAATGCTAACAGAAACCTATATCGCCCCAAGCTTACCATGGAGATTGAGCCATAACTCAACGTGGATTGACGACCTTAAATATACCTTTATAAATTTAATCATACACGAATAAAGCTAATGAAAGCTTAGATATCCATGCAGACCCGTAACCTTCGGTGCAATAGCTCTCTCCTCAACCAATTTAGCAAATAGATCGTCATAAATATTCGCTTACATATTCTACAACGCATTAAAATTGTGGTATTGTAAGCCTATTCAAAGATGTCTCACGTGGAGTTATTTCGGCGAAATGCTTGCACTCCATTAATGCAACCACAAAATTGATACAGTGTGACATGAAATACTTAACTAACAGTGAATATGATAATGCCAGATTTCGTACGATTAATAAATACTAAAAAGCGTCGGTGTCTCAGTGGTGTTGGAACTGTCGCCTGTCCTACCGCGGAGGACTGAGGTTCAATCCCTGACACTACCCAAGCATTTCGAATTATTCGAAAATATATGGAACGTATATCCGCGCTTTACGGTGAAGGAAAACAATCGTGAGGAAAACCGCCTGCAAGAGATTCGAAGGTTGTGTGTGAAGTCTTTCCATCCGCACTGCCCGCGTGCGACTTAAGGCCTAATCACCCTATACGGTGGAGCTCGTGCCCTAAAGGTGCGGCGTTTAATGAGCTGATGATGATGATGATGAAATACTAAATAAGATATGTATATTCAATGATTTGTTAAGCTTATTTTAGTATTGAATAACAGTGATTGAAATATCGAGAACGGTTACCTTGAGATGTGATGATGATGATTAAATACATCTGTAGTTAAAACAGAATGAGTAATGATACGTCAGCATTTTGTACCAGAAAAGGTTTTTATTATTATATTATAATAATATTACTGTTCTAAGAGATGGTATTAAGCTCCCAGATCGCTACATATCAACGTAAATCACCGACTTGTCAATCAATCTTTTTCCTTATTCTCGTTTTACGTAACATTTCGTGTAGCAAAATCTAGGGCAACTAGAACGGCTATAACCGGTCAAGGCTCGATTACGGTTGCGATCTATACAAAACAAGGGCGCCGCTCGCGATGATAAACACTCGTCGAACACTAACGCGATTTAGGGCTCAACGCCGGCAACTTCGAGCTCGACTGAGTTGGTAGATGTAGCGGGTGATTATATAAATAGCTGTTAATGTAATGATGTAAAAAATATAGATTCGTGATTTGCTCACACGAGCAATCGATAAAAGTGTTCCGAATGCAGCGACAGCACACATACCACATCATTTGTCTTATGCAGGTATTTACCTAAACGATACAACCCACAATGTAGATTCCCTCTTTTGACGTTCTTATGACGCAATGAATTAGGCACTAACCAGTATATATTACAAGCAATTCCTCATTTGGCACTCGCGCTCTATTATTCGTTATCGGTTATTTGCTATGCTCAGACCGGAGGTAATAGACAGCATATATATGCCACAAATAGATAGTACTGTCTAAGAAATAATGTACCAAAACATAGCGATTTTCCTTCTTATTACATCAGATACCTGCCAAAAAAGTCCTGTCCATCACTCGCTTCAGAATTTACCCGGTGAACAAACAGGCAGACACACACAACATGCTAATAACAAATGGTCTAGTACCAGTTATCTGGTTTCTTCATGTAAAATGCTATGAAAAATATTGATAAACTAATTATAATAAAAATTAAGGATGGGTAAACTTCCTCCGTGGTCTAACATGTACAGAGTGCGATACCGGATGCAAGACATCCGGTATACACAGCCGAACTCTGTCTCGGTTCGAGTCCCGCGGGGAAACTTTTCTTTGTGCGATAGTTCCTAGTTAGGGTTGGTTTACACGGTATCTGAATCACCTGTCTAAAAAAAGATAATTCCGTGCTTTGGAGGGCATTTGCGTATTTACCGCATATTCTGGTCCTTTGATTTTTTCATAGGCTACCCAGACCTTATGCAAGTCGAGAGTCTATCAATAAAAAAAATAAAATAAAATAAAATTTCTTTATTGCGGACAACCAAAGCCTCAAACGATATATAACACAATATTTTTATCACTTGTATATATTATGGTTTTACTATTATAACCTTAGTTTAGTTGATAAAAAATAAATTATTCCGTTCTATTCGCACGTGATATTGCAATAATAAAGCCTATAAAATTTAGAGGCCGGTATCACAGCACTCCAGCGCTTTCCATCAAAGCAATTTGTTAGGATACGAACTGAACAAATAAATAATAAATAAAATAAATAAATATCCACTGACATGCACACAGCGCCATCTAGCCCCAAGCTAAGCGTGAAGCCTGTAATATGAGGACTAAACAACGGATAAACATACTTATGTTACATTTTTTTGTACAATAACATACATATTATACAAAGAAAACAACCAGACGATCACAAACAGACATGTTCATGCACACAAATGTTTGTACTGCCTGGGATCGAACCCGGAACCTTTGGCAGCTGACGTCTCAACCGCAACACCAAATAGGTCGTCAAAACATAAATTTACTATGATATAAGTTAGCTCCAACGCTATCAAAGATGAAACCTCAGTGCAGTAGCTAACTTGTGACGTAAAGATCACTGTGATCTGGGCGTGTGTGTTTCAATCCCAGGAACGAATATTATTTAAAGTCACTGCCAGATATTCGTCTCGTAAAATAGGTATCATTATCATCAGCTCATAATATGACCCCACCGAGGAGCACGAACCTACCCGTAAAGGGTGTATTGGCCTTAGTCGTCCACGTGGGCCCTTTAAATCTCTTCGCAGGCATGCGCAGGTTTCCTCACTATGTTTTCCTTTACCATAAGAACGTCAGATAACGTACGTTTAATTTCGAAAACACATTGGTTACGTGGCGGTAGAAGGACTTTACGCTTTTGTCCGCAAGTACCTGTGCACATGAAGCTGTCTTCACGGGACAAATGGCGAGCGTAAAATGGCACTCAGTCTAAATTCCAGTAACCATTCCGCCACTCCCTATAACTTAACACCACCTGATCCCAAACCCCACGATCCAGTAGCGCCCTTGCTTAATTTCTCGGAATGAGCCCTTAAGGGCGCCCAGTTGTCTGACTGAGAGGGCCTGTCTCGCCGCTCACCTGAACTTGCAGAGCCCTTACGCTTTATGGCGTCGCCCTAGGATTAACTTGTATGTGGGTTAGGATACTTGACGTTAAATAGGGCTTGAGTATTTTGGTTGAATACGTGTATATCGATGAACTAATAAAATACTGTAATTAGATTTATAATGAGCGTCAGCTCATGGTGTGGACTGTTGCCTTCCGATTCTGAGGTGGCTGTTCAAATCCCACCAATGTTTTTCCAATTTCTTTCTTTCTTCTCTTTCTTTCGATAAATCTTGCACACACCTACGATGGATTTCAAAAGTGGGCGTGAAGTCGGCCAATCCGAATGGGCCCGCGTGGTATGAGTAAAGCCTAGTACACCCTACTGTACGGACAGGCTCGTGCCCTCGGTGGGCGTTTAATAAGCTGATGATATGAGTTGACGTTACCTGTCTTAAAAGAAATTTATTTATGTTAATATTTATTAGCCCTAACCGGAGGCTGAGTTCAAATCGACACGTACATGTATTTTCGAATTTTCCGAAAAATGTACTATCCGACGCTCTTACGTGAAGGAAAACATCGTGAGGAAACTTCATGCACGCCTGCGAAGAGTATTCGAAGTTTGTTTTGTGAAGTCGTCCACGCACTGGGCCGCGCGTGACGACTAAGCCTAATCACCTTATAGGGTAGGCTTCGTGCCCTCGTGTTGGGACGTTTAGTGAGCTTGATGATGATTGATGATGAATATTTATTAGACAATGCCTTGATGGCAGGCGTAAAAAAATCGACCAAGATTAACACTTAACAAAGTTTGCCAGATTTCTAGTAAATCACTGTTAAATCTTTTAAAAACTTTTTGTACGATAAAGATTGTCCATATCTATATCTGGCTTGCACAATATTATTGCGGTAAAGATCCAAACGAATGATAGTCATCCCACCAGACAAACCCTATGGCAACTACGGCTGTTTAAACTAACTATTGTCGACTTTAGTTTTCATAGTCTCCTGTATCGGAGCAACAAAGTTTCGGGTTACGACCCAAGACGTACGCACGGTTTATCAATTTTAGTTTGATAAACTGAGACAATTTTTGCGCTCGTTCGCCAAACACATTGTGGGGCGTAGACTACATTTGTAATATTTCAACGTAATATTCCTGTTTTCAAAATTCTGTTTTGTTTGTTTCTGTTTGTATTTATTCAAAATCCACAGCTTCTTTAAGTGTAATTAACAAAAACAAAATTATAACTTACAGCAAATAACGGATTTTACATATGGTATCCAAAATAGAAAAAGTGACATCCAGAGGAGACAAAAAGTAATGCACACACACAAAGAACTTTATTAAACAAGAATATATTATGAGTAATGAATTTAAAAAAATTTAATCATATTACTAATCTGAAATACACAACATATGGATATATAATATACAGCATAGTGTAGACACATTATGAAGAAAATACAGGCATCAAAAATATCAATAAGTAAGTAAGTAAGACATTTACCATCAGCCATGTGCAACTTAGCTGGCGAAAATTTTGTTAGTTATTTCGCTATACAATCGTACATCAGGTATTCATACAATACTGTTAGTACTGTAGGTACCGATTCTAATATAATATTAATTTTCTCATAGCGTCACACTCACTACAAAGGATAAAACAAAGTCCCTCTTTCTGTCCCTATTATACTATAAATGCTTTTATCTTAAATCTACGTAACGGATTTGATGCAGTTTTTAGGGTGCCATAGCAAATGGCAGAAACGGAACCCTTATAGATTCATCAAGTTTGTCCGACTGTCCGCCTTTGAAACTATTACCCTCCGCGGGCAAATCCCTCGCGCTTGGTCAATTTTTTATTTTAATAGATAGAGTGATTGAAGAGTAAGTTTTATATGTATAAAAGTACCCATTAAATAGTGGCTAAATACTGTTATTGATTAGGTTTGCGACGGTACCAGCCAGCTGGGGCGGCGGGAGCGTGCCTATTAAATTATCAGTATTGCCCCTGTGCGGAACCGGGGCGGGTCGCTAGTAATTTACAATGCACAAATAATATTTTGTGGATATATTCAAGGCGCCATTTCGACAAATTTGCAAGCAAGGAGCTTGTATTATGAGTTATATCTTCAATCGCGATGGCCGTCACCGTGTGTCCGAAAAACCATGACATTTCTATTATGTCTACACCAAGGGTTCCGGGTTCGATTCGCCGGGTTCGCCGGGCAGTACAATGACTTGTGTGCATTAACATGTCTGTTTGTATTTGTCTGGATGTTTTCTATGTATATTTGTATAATTATTTTTATTATCCGTTGCTTATTAGTACCCATATTACAGGCTAAATTCTTAGTTTGGGACTAGATAGCGCTGTGTGAATGTCAGTGGATATTTATTTATTTATCATGTACATTACAAACGTAGTATTACAAAGTTGGCTAAATGTGACTATATAAATTTTGGAAATATTTCGATAAATTTTCATAAGCAGACCGGAAAAATGAGGGTACAACGAAACTGACACGCGATGGATGCACGGACGTGGCAGCACGCCAGACGCCTGTACGTGTTGAAATATATAAAACTTTGCTCAACCGACTGTGTTATATGCATTTCAATTATCCGTAGAAGGAGTTGATTAAAATAATAGAAAGAAAGAAAATGTTTTGTTTGTCGCATCAAATTTACAAATAAAGCTTCTTTTTAATATAGAATATAATTGTACTTAAGGCTAAAACAGAAACATGGGATGTATACAAATAAGGTCCCTTTGTCAGTGTATGTCCTTAAATGTGGTACCAGAAGAGACATCGGAGCTAACGAGCAAGAGAGACACCTGGTGAAGAGAGTTCAGCTCCACTCAGTGGCACCAGAAGTGCCACCGGAGCAAGCGAGCATGAGAGACACCTGGAGGAGTGTTCAGCTCCACCCAGTGGCACCAGAAGTGCCACCGCAGCAAACGAGCAAGAGGACACCTGCTGAGGAGAGTTCAGCTCTAGTGGCACCAGAAGTGCCACCGGAGCATTCATCATATCATATCTGGCAGGAAATACCGCTGCTGGTAGGTTATTCTATATGAGCAAAGTACGTGGAGAAAAATGGCGCATAAACCGAACCTGGGAGCCTCCTGTTCGATACCACCACAGCTACTATCAAGTAACGTGACTGCAAATGAAAGTATTCATCATCATCATCATCAGCTCATTAAACGTCCCCACCGAGGAACACGAGCCTACCCATATAGGGTGATTAGGCCTTAGTCGTCCACGCGGGCCCAGTGCGGATTGGACGACTTCACACACAACCTTCGAATCTCTTCGCAGGTGTGCATGAAGGTTTCCTCACGATATTTTCCTTCACCGTAAGAGCGTCGGATAACGTCCATATATTTTCGAAAATTCGAAAACACATTGGTACGTGGCGGGATTTGAACCGCAGCCCTCCCGGTAGGAAGGTGACAGTCCACACCATTGAGCCACCGACGCTTAAATGAAAGTATTAAAATGTGTCAATTACTATTATTTTTATTGTGAAACTATACGGGTCATCATTATCAGCTCATTAAACGACCCCACCGAGAGCTCAAGCCTACCCGTATAGGCTGATTACGTCTAGTAGTCCACGCGGGCCCTTCGCAGGCGTGAGCAAGTTTCCTGACGATGTTTTCCTTCACCGTAAGAGCGTCGGATAACGTATATATATTTTCCGAAAATTCGAAAATACATTGGTACGTGGTAGGATTTGAAACTCAGCCCTCCCGGTAGGAGGGCAACAGTCCACACCATTGAGCCACCGACACTCTCTAAACTATACGTAACATGTAAAAAAAATCATTATGATTATAAGAAAATTAATGAAGGTGTCTGACTGAAATACCAACCTTGATTTTCCTGGAAAAGTACCTGAAAAAAAAAATTATTTTACCCAAACCACATTGTTTTAGGAATTCAATATAGGAATATTATTTCTAGACGCTTGAAAAGAACAAAATGTTTAAAGAATATCCAAGTCACAGCCTTAGGTGATTTGTACAGTCCTTATTATTCTTAATTAAAACTAACTAGCAGGAGTTTATATTCCATGATGTTTTTCTATTCATTGTGTTCATTTATACTCTCTTAATTAGCTAGCTACCAGAATTCAGAATTAGTAGTACTCTCGAATAAACGCTTGAAATTCTATTTTGAACAAGATTTAGTTACGCAATGAAATTAAATGTAAAGAAACATTATTTTTCGAGGTATGTGCAAGATTATGTAACTAGTGAGTTTATTTAAGTGTTTATATCACGGAGCTTAAATTAAGCGCTTGCTTTTTGTAGTTTCATGATCATCATAATCAACCCATAGATACCATTTACGGGGTACAGACCTTCCCGCATACGCGTGGAACAGAAGTGTTAGGCACTTTTGTTTCGGAATGAGGACACTGTAGCTAGTAAAAGTTCCGGGTATAAGAGATCTAACATCTCTTGTCTCTGGTGACGGGCGCAGAACGGCAATGTCAGAGAATAATAAACGGATTTCATCCTCATAGTATATAATTAATTAATATTAAATTAGATTTCGATTCGCCCGTAAGAACGTCGGTGACTCAATGGTGTGGACTGTCGCCTCTCTACCGGAAGGGCTAAGGTTCAAATCCCGAAATTTTCCAAAATATATGTACGTTATCCGATGCTCTTACGGTGAAGGAAAACATCGTGAGGAAATCTTCATGCACGCCTGCGAAGAAATTCAAAGGTTGTGCGTGAGGTCGTCCAATCCGCACTGGGCCCGCGTGGATGACTAAGGCCTAATCACCCTACACGGGAAGGCTCGTGCCCCTCGGTGGGGACGTTTAATGAACTGATGATGATTAAATTATATTTCATTTAATAGCAACTAAGTCGACCAATCCACACTAGGCCTGCATTGACGACGTTTAATGAGCTGATGATTATCAAGTTTTATGGAGTGATCTTTAACTTTAATTACATTATAATTTTATAGCTGTCAACGACACAAATTATATGTCGACGCTTAGTACATTAAGAAACACAAAGGTAATGAAGTTAGCGTTCTTGATGGCCAATTAGCAATGCTAACGATATATGTAGCGAACACTCAGTCGACTCCATCGCTACTTGTGGTCTTATTGTACTAGCATGTACTTCAAATGCTTATATTTTGTGTTGTTACTAGCTGAATAAGAGACTCGTAACATAGGTACAACATTTTTTTACTATAATTTTGGATGATAATCGCGTAAGCAACTGACCAGGGGGCTAAAAAGGTCGCTTTGTGCAATTCCTATTTAATGTTTAATACGATCAAGAATGAAATCACAAAATGGTCACTTACCGAGCGATTCATATTATGAATAGGATAAAATTCATATTCGGTAATTCATCCATTTGACAGATTTTCTATGAGAATTCGTAAAATGGACCACTAATAGAAATAGCTTTCCTACAACAATCTGTTACTTAGCAGAATCATTGCCAGTAGTAATTGAATCAAAAGTTATATAATTCGAAAATATTTTATTCGTTACTTTTAAGCAGTTAAATGTTGGCATTATTCTAATACCGAATTATGTTCCACCATTTTTCAATTTCCAAAAAAAAACCGTTGAAGTTACGGTTTTGATTAATAGAGAATATAGACGCCAAAGCAGATTCTCCTAATGAATTAAATTGCCGCAATTGTGTTATAAAATCCAAAATTACTAAAATTTGCAGAATTGCAAAGGATCTGCCTGACATTGGGAAATGAATTGCGTTAAGCAATAATGCTTGTTTTGGCCTTTTTAGACTGGCAGGTGACCGAAAATGATCATCTCAATTCACTCCGTGCTTCTGTAAAGCTCTTAAAGCTGTGAGTCGTAGTAACTACCTTAGTATGGTAGTTATTAATGGTAGAGACGTTGGCTACTTACTACACAACATGGCGACTACTACAACATTGGATAATGTGTGTAAAAACTATTTTTATTATTATTTTATGCAATTAGAAAATATATGCGTTGCTTCGGTTGGTGATGGTATTTCAAAGCATACACTGATATTGCGTGCTTACAACTTTACAGGCGAACTTTTTGATTCGAAATGGCTGGCACCAGTGCACGTATTCAATAAACCGAACAAATATGAATAAAAATGTTAAAATAACGCGAAACTAAATGCGAACTACGAGTTGGAACTTGGAGGGAACTCGACGATGTTCGATTCGAAAAGTTTAAAAGGCTAAACGCTACTGCGGCGGCCTGTAACGAGCGCATTATTATTTTGCAATCCAATGGTTGCACGTATGCGAGTTGTTAAAATATGAATAAAAACTAGATTTATAATGTAAAAGTTTGTAAATTTAAACAAATATTGTAACATTTTCAATTGTATTTTTGAATGAGTAACAAAGGAGTTTCTTTCTGGATTCTTCTCAGTAGACAACAACAGTCCAAACTAGTGATAAAATCAAATTTTGAAAAATATTTTTTGGTCTATGCACTTTGTATATTATTCAAATACATGAAGAAATTAAACAATATATATAAAAGTACTTGTTTGTAACAAGCACTTTTATTAACATGTATTAGATGTAACAGATTCCAAGTCACTCAGCGAAAGATGGAGAGGGCGTTTCTCTACAGGATCGACTCAGGAATGAAGAGTTACGTGGGCTGTCTAAAGTCACCGATATAGTCGCCCAGGTCGCCAAGCTGAAGTGGCAATGGGCAGGCCACATAGCCCGGAGAACCGATGATCGTTGGGGCAGAAAGGTTCTTGAGTGGAAACCACGTACCGGAAAGCGAAGCGTAGTACGTCCACCGGCAACATGGTCGGATGACCTGGTTAAGGTCGCCGGAAAGCGCTGGATGCATATTACCGCAGATCGGTACGTATGGAAAGCATTGGATGTCCAAAGAATGGTGATGATGATAAGTTGTATCTCGATTTTATACCTAGCCAACAGTGACCAATCCAGTACAAGCTTATAATCGCCACACTTTTCGAAAGCATACCTGAACATCTATGCTTTAACCTGTAAACGCCCTAACTAGATTGTCCTGTCGTCATACCCGGCAGTCGTTGGACCGGGTAATGCAGTTATCCGGGCGGTAAGGTGGCGAGCTTTATTCGATTTCAAAGGGTCTTGCTTTGGAGATATGTTATTTTACTAGGAATATGGGTATGTCCAATCAGCTTTGAGCAAACTAGATAAAACGGTACGATCGTGTCTGATTTCAATTCCAATTTATATTTTTTTAGTTTGATGTTATTGTTATAGTGTTTTTATCTACATCATTGTTACTGTTAATAACATCCCACCAAAAACATTCTGTAAAAAATCCAGCCAAGTCTCGATGGAGCTGTTGGCCGTTAAAGTACACAAGGATACAAAACCAGGCGCTCCATGACACCATTGCACCAATCCGTCACCAGAACGCTAGAAGCTACCTATTGACGATAAAATTTGCCACTTGGAAAACGGTGATTCAATAAACAATCCATTGTAGGCTTGATTAAGGCAATAACGTATAAAGATTGTTCAACGGCCAAGTCACACAACATGAACCATAATAATAAAGTAATCGCAGTAAGGAACCTTAGACTTGGCACGTCTTTGTCTTGATTTCATTACTTTTTAGAGATAATCAAGCAGCTCCATCGAGACTTGGCTAGATTTTTTACAGAATGTTTTGGTGGGATTTCACTTCTTTTTGTAGAAACTTGAAAGGAATATTGGACGACCCACTGGGTGTAATGGTTGAGACGTCGGCTACTACACCAAGGGTTCCGGGTTCGATCCCCGGGCAGTACAAATATTTGTGTGCATGAACATGTCTGTTTGTATTGGTCTAGCGCGCTCGACTTGGCGGGGGCACTACCGCGCTCCCGATTTTTGACATAGAATGAAGCGGCCCACCATGTTGAATATATATTGTTTAATAAATTGGCGGTATGTCAATCTCTTATAGTTTGGCTGGGCTCTTTTGTTATCGAAGCAGGGTCACCAGGTACTCCAGATCTTCGATTATCCAAGTCTTTATAGTTTTCCCTTTATGTAGCCATTAAATCCTAACTCTGTACCAAATTTTAGCTCTCTGAGTTAATGGGAAGTACTAGTTCTATTTTGATGATCATGAGTGTGTGAGTGAGTGTCTATCTGTCGAAAATGCGAAACTTTGCTTTCGCTTAACGTCGGAAATAAATGGACTACAGACTTGAAATTTTGGATTTAAAATAGGTTATTATATCTTACTAAATGACGAAAATTTCAGCGCTCTGGTATTATCCAAAGGTTCTCAAATTGGGGCCTGAAAATGCGGCGAATTGGATCCTGTAAAGGATGGTACGACAGTGTTTGCTTCGCGCTCGACTTGGCGGGGGCACTGCCGTGCCCCCAGATTAATAAATACCAGCGTATTATATTTTTATATCCAAACACAATATATTTGTTGGTTTAATGTGATGTGTGTTCTTGTGATGCAAATGAATGAATTTATCTATCTATATCTAACTGAGCGTTGGTAAATATCGATGCATGATCCGGCGGTTGTAGGTTCCAATCCCGTGGGAAAACCGCATATTGAAATTCATGCTTTTTGTAAGCCTTGTTTAAATAAATGCATTTTGACTTTGAAACCTTCTCCTTTGTGGTTGGTGGGCAAAGCACACGTTCATCATCAGCTCAGTACACGTCCCTAACGAGGGGCACGAGCCTACCCGTATAGCGTGTATAGGCCTTAAGCGTCCACGCCGGCCCAATACGGATTAGCCGACTTCACGCACATCCCTTGAATCTCTTCGTAGGCGTGCGCAGGTTTCCTCACAATGTTTTTATTACTATAAGAGCGTCGGATAAACGTAGGTACATATAATTTAGAAAATTCGAAAACGCATTAGTACATGCCGGGATTTGAACCTGTAAGCTCCAGGTCGGAAGACAAATTCCGTTACCAATGAGCCACCGAGCCTGTTAGTCTTTTTGTCTACCTATGAAATTAAAAAATGTTTAAGAATATTATGAAATAATGTTATCCCCGCCCGTGATATGACTCAGCGTATTGCGTAGGTTTGGAATACCATTCCATAAATAAATTAGGAAATATCAAAGCTTTCACGAGTTCTTCGTAAATTCCAATGAAAATTCATGGTAACGTCGCATGGGGCTATAAACGAAACGGAAGGGTCTTCGCAAGCTATTTTTATTTAGCAAAGGACCACGATTTGGTTGGTAGACACAGGGCCGAATCGAGGAATACTTTATTTATACTTCGTTATTTTTTTTAAAGTTGCATATAGTGAACAGGACGGTCAGTTGGCTCACCCGGTGGTAAGTGATACGCCTGACCATGACAAAGCAGTGTTGAAGAAGTCTGTCACTGTATAAAGTGATTATTCTCCGTCAGTAACGTCACGCCCCGTTATCCGAGACTACGGTTGTTGGGTCTTATGAAAATAAAATAAAAATAAATATATTTATTTATCAGACAACAATGATCCAGAAATAGTTATTAACATTGTAACCTTATATCTAAATATTAGTACCTAATAACTAAACAAGACCTAGTGATATCCGCATGTGCTTGATAAATGGACAGTCCCCACTATCAGCGATGGCCTTGAGCACATTGTTGCAGCTACTGCGCATTCGCCTTAAAAGTGAGCCGGCTTTTTTGCGCAGTATGGCCGGGAAACTGTCGACCCCTACGTACGCGAACATGCTAGAGGCACTGCAGTATCGCGGCAGCCCCATCAATGCCCTGAAGGCATTATTGTATTGTATGCCCAGGGCGTTGTATGACCTCTGAGTATAACTGGTCCACATACTACTTGCATAAAAAGAAGTGCAATAAGCTTTAAAAAGAGTGACTTTAACTGCTGGCGAGTAACGAGCAAATCTTCGAGCCAGCATATTCGCTCTAATCGACAGCGCCCTGCGTTCTCTATCAATATCAACGTCGTCTTTTTGATCGTCCGTGACAATGTGACCAAGGTATTTGGATTGGCGTACTCTAGCAAGAGGTGTTTGAAAAGCGTGGTACCTCTTCAGGGAGTTTGTTACCTCTCTTAAACATAAGATATTCACTTTTCTTGCTATTATATACCAATCCATGCATTCTAGCATAATCCTCACAAACGGCCAGCATTCTTCTTATCGCATTGACAGAGGGGGCCAGCAGCACCATGTCATCGCATAGCTTATGTTATTAACACATACGCACCAAAGGCAACCGACCCTCATGATGCTGACTCATCAATCGACATTTAAGTAAGATATAAAAGCTTAGGAGAGCTCAGCCATCTGCCTTACCCCGCATTCCACCTGTAAGCTCCGAGTACTCGTTTGCCCACTAACTAATTTTGTTGGTTTCCATACCAAAACCTGAACAAGGATATAATTCAGCAGACATTCCCACTTGTCGAGCTTTTTCCCAAAGATACCTGTATACGACCATACTCGAAACGTTTTAGATAAATCTAGAAATCAGCATTAGAGCTTCGGTCTGCTCAGTGGGTGGACTGTCGCCTTCCTACTGGGAGGGCTGAGGTTCAAATCCCACACGTACCAATGTAATTTCGAATTTCGAAAATATATGTACGTTATCCGACCGCTCTTACGTGAAGAAAACATCGTAGGAAAACCTCATCGCACTCCTGCAAGAATTCGAAGTTGGTGTGAAGTCGTCCAATCCTGGGCCGCGTCGCTAAGGCCTAATCACCCTATACGGGTAGGCTCGTGCCCCTCGATGGGACGTTTAATGAGCTGATGATGATGATTATATTTCCAAATAAATTTAGTTGAACAGCACTAACTAATAATATAATAGATACTTACGTAAAAAATGAAAAAGCTAAATATCAACACGTTGTGCTCTAACTCCCCTAGTCATTAAGTAGATGTTTATTTAAATTCAGTTCGTCAGTTCCGTCCCACGAAAGTAAATGTTTAGAAATTGAACTTCAACAAATATTTATTTAAAAAGCAATAAAAACAGTTTGCGTAAGGAAAACAAATAAATCGTCGCACAAAACGCCATACAAGTTCTTCCCTGGCGGGTCGAAAGCCCGACTAGAGAACATGGAGTGTTGCCTCAAATATTTGCATGGGCTGCCCGGCTTTGGTAATAATGTATCGACTGCTTTCTATTCATAAACACTTGAAGGATACATTTTAAGCAGTTGCGAGTTTTTGCCTAAGCCTTTGGTACAATGGGAGGGAAAAGCTTTATAAGAGATATTTAAAGAAAAATAAAATGGAGTCTTATAATTTTTATGTTTAACAACAAATAAGATAAGCCGTTTCAGACACAACTATTAATTGACTGAGTGATATACAACACCGATTAATTTTAATCGGGTACTTTAATCAGTCCCATACCAAATTATTGTTATTTATACTTTATCACATAGAAGTGAACACAATGTAAGTGAACCTCTTAATTTACCACAGAAAATGTAAATCGATGTGGCGTACCTCAAGGTAGTATTTTGGGACCTCTACTCTTCTTATTTTATATTAATGACTTACCAAATGTCGTAAATCAAAAATGTATTTTATTTGCATATGACACTACACTAATAACAGAAGCTAAAAACAAAGACAATCTAGAACTCATATCCAACACAAATTTAGAACACATTGTACAATGGATAGATAACAATAATCTCAATCTAAATGTTAAAAAAACTAAATTTATAAAATTTGAAACTCAAACTCAGAAAAGTAATGGCCTTAATATAGATGTGCAATATAAAAATAATGAAATAGGAAATGTTACCACCACCAAGTCTCTTGGTATAGTTATTGACAAATATTGTAGTAGGAAATATCATATTGACCTCATAGTTAATAAACTAGATCGATTTGTATATGCCTTGAATAGAATCAGACAAGTCACTTCCAAACGTGCTGCAACTGCAGCCTATCATGATTACGTGGGGATCTATTTTAAGATATGGTATTATAGTATGGGGTAATTCGGTAGATATTCAAAGAGTGTTCAAGGTCCAAAAAAAATACATTAGAAGCATCTGTGGTGCAGACTATCTTAACAGTTGTAAGCCTTTGTTTAAGTTACTAAATATCTTGCCAATACCATGCTTATGTATTTATGAAATCGGAATTTTTGTACATAAATATCCAGGATTGTTTGCAAAGAAAAACTCCACAGTAAACTATAGAGGTAGGCAAGGAAACAAATTGTGTGTCCCTGATCAAAGACTGGCATTGTACTCAAGAAACGTTAATTGTATGGCCATAAAAATATATAATCAAATTCCTGACATTTTCAAAACATTACCCTATAATAAATTTAAGCATAATTTACAGTATTTTCTTATTAATAAAATGTACTATACAATTGACGATTTTTTTAAAGATTTAAAATAATTATATAATAATATTTAACTTTGACATTTCTTTTAAATTTCTAATGACTGAAAGATTAATAGTTTATTAAATATTTTATGTCATTCTTTGGGACATTTTATATTTAAAATGGGTATATTAAAATGTTCATAAAATTATTACTTATGTTACGGATTTCTTGTAAAATATATTGTGTACATTTCAATTTTACTAACAAAACTTTTGCACGTCGAATTTTCGACTGAATATGTTGGACTGTACTGATATTAACATCAAATGTATGACCATATTCTTGAAAATAAATAATTATTATTTATTTTTAAGGATATTTAAAATATGATTCAGTGTGTCACAAGATTTAAACAGGCAAAGCTGGTCATAACCTCTACCGCGTCGGGACGTTACAGTTGAGTCGAACACAAACACGCTGATCCGATAGCCGTGCTATTTGTTAATCCACAGACCCATTGTTAAAGACATTCCGTTTGTTATAATGTTTCTTGCAAAATTATTGTTTAAAATTTTAATAGGTTGGTGGATTGGCAGTGTTCGTTGTTTAAATAATTATACAAATTCAAGACAAAATGACTAACGGATACCTTAGTTTGGTCTCAATAAAGAACACACACAGGATTTTTTTGTACAAATTCTTACATACATACATATTTGTGTATTATTTTTTACTACAGTTACCGACATAGCCCACCGGATCAGCAAGTTGAAGTGGCAGGGCTAGTCACGTATGTCGCAGAACCGATGGCCGTTGGAGCAGACGAGTTCTGGAGTGGAGACCGTCTTGGCAAGCGAAGTGTAGGACGCCTTTCGCCCGATGGACCGACGACTTGCGAAAGGTCGCTGGTGGAAGCTGGATGAGAAAAGCGGAGGACCGGGATGTCTGGCGTAAAATGGGGGAAGCCTATGTCCAGCAGTGGACTGCAATAGGTTGAAAGATATATATTTTGTGTATATAGAGCGTCGGTGGTTCATTGTTATGGACTGTTGCTTTCCAATCTGGAAGGTGCAGGTTCAAATTTTGTAACGTACCAATGTCTTTCGAATTTCGAAACGGTGCAGGAAACCATCGTAAGGAAACAACACTAGTAGTTCTGGGCCCGCGTGGCCGACTAAGGCCTATACATACACCCTAGACGTGTAGGCTCGTACCCTTCGGGGGATGTAAGAATGAGCTGTTGATGATGAGATCATGACCTACACATACATCATACAAACATTAAATAATAGAATACAGAAACATTTAGAATAAATAATAGTGTTTTGTGTTTATTCGCCACAGTTGAGTATAATATATATATTAATTCAATGTTTGCATACGGGAAACCCATTTCAATCCACATAATTGTTTCTTTGACATTTATGTTTCACCAAAGCGACCCATGAACACAGCACGGAGTGTGTCGGAAGTCACGTAGGTGTTGTAATTATTGCGCGCCATATTGTGTCGGGTTTTTCATTTCGACGGTCGCACGGCCGGCCCATTCATATTTCAGATTAGATACCGAAATATTGCTTGTGGCCCCTGATATTCGATACGTTGGCACAATTGTAAAGGGTAACTGAGTGACCATATGGAAAATTACCCTTTGGATGGTGCAATCTGAAGAGATATTTTGTATTCTATTTATCTAAATAAATATCTATCTAAACAATTTCAACTGACACCCACACAGCGCCATCTAGCCCCAAACTAAGGAATTGACTGTAATATGGATACTAAACAACGGATAAACATACTTATATACTTTTTTATCAATACATGCATATTATACGTATAAAACACCCAGACCAATACAAAAAGACGTGGTCATGTACACAAATGTTTTACTGCCCTGGGATTAAACCCGGAACCCTTGGTGTAATAGCCCACGTCTCCACCATTAAACCAGATGGGTCGTCAACGTGGATGACGTGGATTTGTAACTCTTTTATTTCATCGGTGGTCAGAACAGTTATCCTTTATAAATACTGTGATCTTCAATCTGCCTGCCAAGCATCACATGTAGCAAAATCCTTCACTATCGTAAAGGAAGCCATAGACCAGCTGTAGGTCGTTATAGGCAGGTAAAAAATAAACTATTTAGTCTTAGTGTGCTCGCATTGATTCCAAGTAATAAAATACTTCCTTTTGACGATTCAAAAGTGTCATTGAATGATTTATTTGAATAAAGTATTGTGTTTAAAGTAAGTAAACGGGAACGCTACTAGAAGAAAGAGACAAATCTACCAAATCAGCTGCAGCGTTGAACCAATGCTGTAGATAATATTATTTTCCGTACATACTACAAAAATAAATACCGAAAATATTACAAAATAAGATACGAAGTTATCTGGGATCAGCTAGAGTATTATGAACTAGTCGTGTAAGGTACAATGCCTTCATTATTATCCAGATAAAAGGCAAACATAGCTAACTGCTATTTAACCAGCGCATAGGCGATGAAAGCAAACGAGCAATACAGTACGGCGCGCAAACAAAGCAAATAAACTGAACTAGTCCACTTTTCCAACTTGCGCCAGGATGTCCCGATTCCAGTTCCCTGAGCTGTGGCAAACAACTCCCAAAACTGTGGAATAAGCACTCAATTAGAATTACATGAATAAGTACGTACATTGAAATAGAACTTGCCTCGGGCTTTGAAGGGCTACTTGTTTCGGCTATGTATATTTTCCGCCGGTTTCGATATTTTGAGTTATGTTTTGAGTCAATACTACAATGAAAGTTATGCTAGTTTGCTACTTGAGTAATATAACTTGGCATAAAACTGAAAACTATTCTGATGGCTAAGCAATCATACCATCATCAACAAATCACATCCATCTACTACTCGCCACATTACCCAAGTCATAAATCATGTTTGGGGCTGCTCTACGCTTCTTTTTCCGTTCTGCAATTGCCACTGACGACCCCTTTGCCCTATTATCTATCGGGTCTACTCACTGTGCCTTGCCTTCTGTCAATTCACTTGCTTATCCTGCGGACTAAGTCGATCATGGCACGTAAGGTAGTCTACAGGCTATTTAAAAGGTCTTGATTATCGACCGCATTCGCTTCAGTATCATAACAGCAACATACTGTCATAGACTTTCGACTTAAGGCTTTGAGGGCGTGAACGAAATGACATCTCCTAACCTCCCATCCTTATTGAAATCGTCGAAAACTCCATCATCATCATCATCAGCTCATTAAACGTCCCCACCAAGGGCACGAGCATACCCGTAAGGTGTTTAGGCCTTTGTCGTCCATGCCCAGTGCGGGTTGGACGACTTCACGCACAACCTTGATTTATTCGCAGGCGTGCGCAGGTTCCTTACGATGTTTCCTTCACCGTAATAGCGCCGGATTAACGTACATATAATTCCAAAAATTCGAAACCACATTGGTACGTGCGGGATTTGAACCTCAGCCCTCCCGTAGGAGGCGACAGTCCACACATTGAACCCCGACGCTTACCTCCTCCTGATCTAAGTTTAACCAATTATGAACTGATGAATATAGCAAATCAATTAGTCTCAATATACCATGTCATTCGCCGTTAAAAACGTTACCAATAACTTAACTAGGCAACAATTTAGCAAATATCGTATCATTTAGTGACGCTAAAACTGTCGAAAATATGATTTTGCCTTCAATGTTTTAATTAACAGGTGAGAGTAGGTTGCCAACCGTACTCTAAAATAGAGTATGTCCTCATATCATGTGTCGTACTCTATAATCTATAACACAAAAAGTACGCTAAAATACTCTTTTTTTACAAAATTTAGTGCACGTCCGTAATAATACGCAAAAACCTTAATCAGAAAAAAGTCCACTATTTACAAAAATGTTTGATTTTAGTAATGATAACTGGCTGTATTCACTAAAATACAATATCTTTAAAGACTACTGTGAATTAATCATTTAGAACAAATTATAGAAGGAAAACTTAATTTAAAAAATAAACATAGACATGGATACTTATATTCAGAAGTATCAATTTAAAATTGCTCGAAGCCGAATTGTTAAAACGCAGACTTTATACAAAAATGCACCGCTGAAAAATGCAATATATTTTAAAAATGTCCTCAAGAATTGATTGTTTTAAAAAAATTATTAGCTATATACTCTCGTTCCCGCCACTTCAGCATTTACAGAAAGAGTCTTTTCGGTCATGAATGTAAAGTGGCGAGAAGAGAAACAGAGCTTTATTGAATTTAATCAAAAATGAGCTCTTGAATATATAAATTTAGAGTTAGAATGTTTAGACTCATTCAATACCTTTAAAATAATGAAAATTTTTATTTGCCGCAAGAAGTACTAAAAATACCTTTTAAAAGATAAAAATAAATGATACTCTTTTTATAAGTGCATACTCTTTTTTACCTCCTTTAAAATCAGATATACTTTTTCTGCTAAAAAAAGTTGCAACCCTAGGTGAGAGCCCAGCTCAAACGTAACGTAGCAATAACACGCCCGGATTATATCATATTTAATAAAATATTCCCACGAATATACAGTTGGAGAATTAACACGACTTTTCGCAATGATATATTAGTATTATATGCTTAATATCCTATGTTGATTTCAGCATTTTATTAAACAAACAAGTATTCGATTACAAACAATTTTTCGAAATCTTGATTTATTGTGTTGGCTAATTGCCAACTTTACATTAATTATGAAAATTTAAGATGGCTTCTTCCCATACATGTCCAATCGAATCAAATTTATTCACTTATATACAAACCCATTATTTTTCAATAATATGTAGGTACAAAAATTACGTGAAGTATCCCCAGGAAGCAATTTCATTGTGTTGGGACTCGCCCGCCCTTTCCCGTCACACGACATGAATTTTAAATTTCGAATTTTGCGCACATTAACAAAACACGATCGGCGTCCATTTGATTTAAACAATCCACGCATCTCTGTGATTGATGGACTTTGCAAACTTTCCTTCGAGTTTCACCAGCTAACTAGAGAACGTAGTGAAAAAAAGTATTAAAAAAATATTGCTCCACCTGTTACTCCTGATCATTAATCATTTGGAGGCAATTGCTTGGCTACATTCATCTTTATTAAGAGAAACGAGCCGGGCCAATGTAATCATCCGTAAACAACGGCGGCTAATAAAATAATGCTACGGAGGAAATTGGTCATGTTTTAGACGCAGCCATTTTATGTTAATAATATTGTATTTATTATTCATTCACAATGTAAACTTACAGCTAGGAGACTACACGTTAAATTAAAATATTAAACACAGTATCGGTGGCGCAATGGTGTGGACTGTCGCCCTCCTACCGGGAGGCTGAGATTCAATTCCCGCCGCGTACCAATGTATTTTCGAATTTTCGAAAATATATGTACGTTATCCGATGGTCTTACGGTGAAGGAAAACATCGTGAGGAAACCTGCACACGCCTGCGAAGAGATTCAAAGGTTGTGCGTGAAGTCGTCGAATCCGCACTAGGCCCGCGTGGACGACTAAGGCCTATACACCCGCGTACGGGTAGGCTCGTGCCCCTCGGTGGGAACGTTTAATGAGCTGATGATGATGAAAATAAACACAAATGTATGCATATAGCAGAAGTAAAAATAGAAATAATAAAGTATAGATATAAAGTAAAAAGAAACCAATTTAGTTCATAATTTATCAAATTAGCTAATTAATTATAATACGAAATGTATTCAAATGCTTTAGCGTTATTTTGCTCTCTTTAATTTTCACTTAGTGCAATTAAATCAAACAATTGCAGTGAGGAAATCATCCGGACCTTTGTGAATCCCAGGTCTGATAGGTTTCGGGTCAATCAACAATATGTAGCGTTCATGTCTTGAAGAGGCTCAAGGACACCTTTCCGTTGGAACGGGCTATGTTTCATGAGACGCTAAGCGGTGACCCATGCTAAAATAAGAATATATTTAGGAAACCAATTGTACAAATTATTAGGTAGTAAACAGGGACACAGTAACAAAGTCCTGAATGTATCTCTTTTTATTAACAAAATAAACTTTATTTACCCGTTGTTTTCTTTTGGTTCGTGCTTAAATTGGTATATGCATATAATTGCTCGATTGTAGTGTAGTGTGTTAATGTATGTGGAACATCATCATTACAGCTTAATATGTTCACTGCTGAACGAAAGCTTCCCCTAATGATTTCCACGCGGTTAGATCCCTAGCAGTTGACATCCATCTACTACCCGCCACCTTAACCATATAGCTCATGAGTCCATCTAGGCCTACTTTAGAATAAATTTGACAATATTATCCAAATTTAATTTCTCCCATGTACTCTATTTCAAAATAAATGAGTTGGAAAAAAGACAAGTACTTTTAAAAGCGGGTCAGTCGATGTCTTTGTTGAAGAACTTTTCCTATCCAACCTTATAATTGATATTATGACTACATCACTTTGATCTATTAAAATGAATTTTCAAAGATGAAATTTAATATAGTAAAATAAATTGCCCAATGGTGTTACCCATTAAAATCTAAGATAAAATAGAACGAATGAGTTCATCATTAATTAATTACTCGTCGTTTTTAATTGGCCACGTTTTAGTTTCATCCGTACTTTAGTTACCTTTGAAAGTTATCTTTCTGACATACCAAGACAGTTTCGAACTTTGAAGACGTGAACCTGTAAGTTACACCTGTAAAGACAATAGATTTTATTTTCTGTGTAGAGTCCAGACTTCGAAAAGATCGCTTGTCAACTATGATACTTTTCTACTGCCACTTCAACTTGCTGATTAAAGTCAAAGTCAAAGTCAAAAACATTTGTTTCCAATTAGGCTTACAAAAAGCACTTATGAACGCCAAGAAATATACAAAAATATAATAAAAAACGATTTAAATACTAAACTAAAAATATGAGTTTGGATGCTTTGAAAAAAAAGCGCTTCAGTGGTTTGGCCTGTTGAGAAAGAAGCACCCAAGAAAACTCAACAGTGTAGCCTTTTTTAAAAACAATTCCTTAATGTAACATTATATCATAAACACTGAAATAGCTGAGCAGTTTAAGACCACGGATTTTTATCACATAAATATTCGTCAATAGTGTAGTAATCCCTCTTTTAGAAAGGTGTTGTTTGATTCTAACTTTAAACATATGAAAGGGCAACTCTACAATATTTTGCGGTACCAATATTAAAGATTACAACCAAATATAATAATAAATACATAATACATAATTATATTTAAGAACAACTTCGTAATAAAATTGGTTTATTAAAAATAAAGTATACATTTTATATTCAATTTAATAAATAAATATTTACTGACATTCACACAGAGCCATCTAGACCTATACTACGCATTTAATACGGGTCCTTAACAACGGATAAACAAACTAATATACAATTTATTTTGTAAATACATATTAGACATAGATAACACACAGACCAATACAAACACACAATATATACACATGTTTTCATTGCCCGGGGATTTAACCCTTGGTGTAAGAACCGACAAGTAAACCAATTACACCATTTGAGTAGTATATGATTATATCACTACAGAACCCTCTTAAAGAAAATACTCTCGCAACAGACCGTTTCTGTTCTATGATTCATGAGCTTGGTTTAGAGATTTCGTAGTAGCCATGAAAAATTTACTTCCAGCTAGTAAATGAGAATAGTTTTACTAGCCATAAACTAAGTGAACTAGAATTGAGTTACAAGAATGTAGGACAAATGTGTGGACTCTAACGGATTCATTATTTAGATATAATATTATTAAATGAAACATTAGCGCTTCGTAGAGTACGAGTATACATGTTAGGCTGTTTTGAATCGTTTTTGTTTTGTTTAATTACTTGTGCGACGAGCCATTTGGTGTAATGGTTGAGACGTCGGCTACTATTCCAAGGGTCTTCTGCCTTTGATCCCCAGGCAGTACAAACATTTGTGTGCATGAACATGTCTGTTTTTTTGTCTGGGTGTTTCTATGTATGTTTTTAAAAATAAAAAAACGTTTGTAAGTATAGGCGTCCCTTGTTTACCACCAACCGTATTACAGGCTAAATGCTTAACTTGGGGCTAGATGGCGCTGTGTGAATGTCAGTGAATATTTATTACCATCATTGGGCGTAAAGAATGTGAATGAAATGCGCTATTTTTTTCTGTCTGTTATTGAGTATTTAATACCATTACCCTGCTATTACAAATTTTGCTAAGCTTACGATTTGATGCTATGAAGGAGACTATTTTGGTACCGATTTTATATATTTTTAATATTTGTTGGTTCTTTTCTGTTAATTGTTTTTTTTGTAATATGCATGTTTTCGTCAGTCCATGTGACAATATTTTGTCACATGGATTTTAATTATTTATTAAAATACAAAAATATAAATAATGACAAAATTAAAGATATTTTTACCCAGGATAATTTGAGGACCGATTTATGTAAGGTATTTCATAACAATTTTTTAATGAAAATACAATACAGATTATATTTAATATGCTCAGTTAGGGAGTCAGGGCTTTTTCGCTAGAAATCTTGTAATTAACAACTTTCTAGTGCATCGTTATAGCTTTGAAATTATCATCTTCAAATCATAAATATATTCGCAGCATTTGTATATCGAACTTATCATCGAACCCGGTACCCTTGGTGTAATTAACCAATACGCTACATACGTCGTCTAATAATTTATCAACCGTCACAATTCCTGTAACTCTACCCCTCCCAAAGTCGCTTTTTTTATCGCCCTATGTGATTACGCTCTTAGTTACCACTCCTACCAAAATACTGAAATGAAATGGCTCCAAACATGCAATTACCTGCATTATAAAGATCTCGGCGCCCGCCAAAACAATCCGTCGAAGTAAAATGACATTCAAAGCCCTTATTCGGGCAAACATCAAAGGCGCTTCATCCGAGCGTTATTTTAAATCGAAATGAATTTCTGAACGCGCCATAAATATAATCGAGCCGCGACGCGGATTTTAGCGCAGTCTAGGGATGATCGATGTCGATGTCGATGTTTACTGCAGAATGGTTAGTTTTTTATGTTAAAGTGTGCAGGACGGTCAAGGCACTCGCCTGATGGTTAGTGATATTCCTCAATATGTCAGAGCGGCATTAAAGGAGACCAACAACTGTAGACAGTTATTATTCTCCGTCAACGCCGCACTGTGCCCGATACCACAGACTACAGATATATTAGAAATATGTCTTGGATGGTCTCTTATACCCGGTATTTTTTCTAGCTACAGTTCCCTTATCCCAAAACACAGCAGTGCCGAAACACTTTTATTTTACGGGACGATATCTGGCAGTGCAGTGGTACCTACCTAGACGACTCAGAGTATCCTACCCACCACCTACTAGCTATAGTAAAATTACCGAGTATAAAAGACCTTACATCTGTCGTCTCGAGTGACGGGCGCGGGGCAGGTGAGCGAACTGATCGCCAAGGTCACTAATGAAATAAAAAATAGATGTTTTATTTTGACAATGCTGTAATTTGTAAATCTGTAAACGTCCTTCTACTAGGCCTAGTTTAAGGCCTTTGTTTGGCCCAAAGCCTTGTTTTAGTTTAACAGAATGCTACACGGTCAGTTAGGAAATATTTAAATTTATTTATAAATGGAATAAATGAATAAAATAGAATTATAATGCCTGCAGGCCGATCGCGCTAAATATTGACAGCTATAGCGTAACTACACTTGGACCAAAACACACCTTTTGGCCAATTTAATGTCGCGCTAATTATTTGGCGCGAATTATTCAGACGAAATTGAACCTTAACCTTGTGGAAATACCAAATGTCGAAAATGTCAACTATAACAGGATTGGAAGGATATCGTAACTACACCCATATTATAATTGAAACGCGATCGGCCTGCTGTTAGCTTTGCTTTAAGTTGTTATTATATTAAGATCCTTGCATTCAAGATTTTACCAATAAAATTTGATAATTATTTTAATTTAAAAGTGAGTTCTATAACAGTACACATATTCGGTACAATATTAAAACAAATAAATATATTTTCATTCACGTAATATCGACATTTAACATAATCACATCACTAGCGTCGTCTGAAGCATATTTTATCTTTTCATTTCCTATGTGCGGCCGTGAGCTAAAGCCGAGTGCGGTGCGTCGTTATGTCGTTTTACATACAAAACCTTCACCGAGTACTGAAAGTGCTTTGGTGAACTAACAGCGTATTATGTTAAGTGCATACAGAAAAATAAAATAAATATAAGATTGCTAAGTAAAAACAACACAAATATTTAA
>PQWD01009294.1:0-44277 GCA_019425675.1 Leucinodes orbonalis
TGAAATACTTCTTAATTGATGAGGTGTGAGTGTTGCACACCTCATTAATTAAGAAGTATCATCAGCAAAATATCCACGACCCATTTGGTGTAATGGTTGAGACACCAAGCGTTCCGGGTTCGAACCATAACAAACATGTCTGTTTGTTATGGTCTGGGTGTTTTATATGTTTAATATGGATGTTACAGAAAAATATAGATACAAAAAAATATATTAGTATGTCAGTTGTTTAGTACCCTAACTACAAGCTCTTCGCTTAAAATGGGACTAGTTAGCGCTGTGTGAATGTCAGTGGATATTTATTAAAATATGCATAACTCTGCTGAGCAGTGACCATTTTGTATGCCTGCGACACATTTTGAGCAATTTCAAATTATAAAATGACTTATACACCGATATTCGTACTGCCCCATCTAGCCCCAATTTAAGCGAGAAGCTTGTATTATCGTACAAAACAACTTGTTAACATACATGAGTATACTTCTTTTCTTGTATAAATTCATACATAGGTTGGCAACATACGTACGTCTTAAACATTACACAACATCGGTTAATTTTGCAATGTGACGTCATTGACGACCCATTTGGTGTTGTGGTTGAGAGGTCGACTGCAACATCAAGGATTCCGGGTTCGATCCCCGGGCAATACAAACATTTGTGTGCATGAACATGTTTGTTTGTAATGGTTTGGGTGTTTTCTATGTATTATATTATTGTATGTATTTACAAACAAAAAATGTATATAAGTATGTTTATCCGTTGTTTAGTACTCATAATACAGGCTTCACGCTTAATTTATTTAAGTTAGCTCATAAATGTTTGTCTTTTTCAGATTTATACTACGTGGAGAACATATCAACATACCAGGCACTCGGCTTCAAGCGTTTCAACTTGGTGACGATTCTGACATCGTTGCTGTGGAAGCAGTCAAGGGAGGCCATTTCAAAAGGCAGGAGCATGGGTGAGGATGGATTCTACAAATAAAAAAATATGTCTAAATTAGATCTGCTGGGGTCCCAAGTAAAAGGAATAAAAGAGCTTGTATGAAACGATTGATGGATGTGAATGAAGCTAGGGAAGTATGTCAGGACCGCGCAAAGTGGCGTTCCATCATCTCTGCCTACCCCCTCTGGGACCAAGGCGCGCGTGAGCTTTATTTATTTATTTTCATTTCATTTAAATCTAGATTCCACAAACTCGTACTCAAAAATACTTTAAAAAAATATGAAAGACACTTTTGCATCGTTAAAAAGTTAATTTTAAAAGAATCTACCACCGGTTCGGTGGGTTGTTGTCTGCCGACAAGAATCTGGCAAGGAAGTCGTGTAGTAACTCTTTGAAATATAGGTTTTACGGTATTGTTGTGTTATGTTTAATTTAAATAGCCTCAAGGTTGTACAACATGCTGTGGAGTGAGCTATGCTAGGTGTTTCCCTACGCGATAAGATCCGGAACAAGGATATCCGCAAGAGAACTAGAGTGACCGACATAGCCCACAGGATTAGCAATTTGAAGTGGCAGTGGGCAGGGCACATAGTGCGTAGAACCGATGGCCGCTGGGGCGGAAAGGTTCTCGAGTGGCGTACGCGTAACGGGAAACGAAGCGTAGGCCGACCCCCAACCAGATGGACGGATGACCTGGTTAAGGAGGCGGGTAGCAGATGGATCTCAATTGCTATGGATTGATCCGCGTGGAAATCATTAGAGGAGGCCTTCGTTCAGCAATGGACATTTTAGGCAGTAATGATAATGTTTAATTTATATTTAATGTACAGGCAAGTCATATTACATCCGTAACAGGACTGAGCAGTGACCTAATTGGCGATGGTTTACAAAATGGCGGCGCTATGTTGTTTCAAAATGGCCGCCTGGTGTATCATTATATGCAGTGCGGCCCGGCTGAGTGGCCTCCCAACGGAGAGATATTAGAGGTTCATATAGGGGCCTGTACGCTGGGAAAATATAAATGAGAAAGGATCATAGTGAAATTTAAACATGCATAGGAATAATGGTTGGAAAGTCTATAATTAATGTCAATGTCTGCTTGTTATGGTCTAGGTGCTTTCATATTACGAGTTAAATTCCAAATTCCTTTATACAGAATAAAACATAAATTTAACCATAAATAGCAAAAATGAATATTTATAACTGAACAGAAGCAAAAAGCTTGAATGGTTTAATTTTTTAATGAAAAAGAAATTTCTTCAGTTTTTAATACATAAATGTTGCCAGGTTGAAGAACTATTTTTTAAGGTTTTATTTAAGAGGTTATATTTTCCCAGCGTACAATGGTCCCATATATTTTTTATATGTTTTTATTAGGTTTGGGAGGCGATTTGAAAGGCGATTGGGTGCAGACGGGGGGTGCTTTGTTGGTAGGCAAGGGCGGGGACGTGCTGAAGCACTTTGTTCAGACGGGGCCGGGGGAGCATTTGCCAAATTTGGACATTTTGAAGGTACGTTTTCGGACTGGGGTGGCGAAATTACGACTTTAAAAAACTGTGGCATAAAGTTCAAAATCATGTGGTCTGTATTTGTCTGGAAAAGATAGGAAACGATTATAGAAATACCTTGTTATTATATAAATAAAAAATATCCACTATTATTCACACAGCGCCATCTAGACCCAAACTAAGCATATAGCCTGTAATATGGGTACTTACAGCGGATAAACATACTTATATACATTCTTTGTGTAAATAAATACATATTATTATACATAAAAACACCCAGACTAATACAAACAGACATGTTCAAGCATACAAATGGATGAGAAAAGCGGAGGGTTTATAAGTTTATCTGTTGTAGGCCATAGCACAAGCTCATGGCATTAATCAAGCCTTAGCGCTGTGTGAATGTCTGTGGATATTTATTTATTCTCATTTGTGTTCTATCATGATTCATTAATGTTGTAATTGAAATTAAAAACTTAAAATATTATTTTTCAGGCTTTCGGTTTGGAGAACGAATACAATCCGGACACTATGGCAAATAAGAAGCCGGAGGAAAGGGGGGAGTGCAATGTACGTATAAGATTTGATAGGCCTAAAGTCCTTGTATTTTTCCCTGTTCCATTTTTAAGTTTGTCAGCGCACTCGCTACTCCATCGGAGAAACGAATGTCCATGGGCAGTATCACCTTTTTATGTTAAAGTGTATAGGTCGGTCAAGATGCTATCCTGATGGTAAGTGATACGTCTGACCATGATAGAGCGTTGAAGGAGACCAAGAACTGATAAACAGTTGTTATTCTTCGTCAATGCCGCACTGCGCCCGACACCAGAGAGAACAGATGTTAGGTCTCATACCCGGTTTTTTTTTCACTTTGGGAGTGTCACTCGCGTAAACTTTTTTAATTTATAAAAAATGATTTTGGTAACATTAGTATCATTTTAAAGACCTATACTTTGATTCGATACACATATGGGTTCCTTGAAAAAAAAATTTTGAGGTTCAGGTCAATGTATAGGGAATCCCAGAATTTTCTTATTTGTTTCATGTTTATGGTAAAAACCTCATAGCGGTTCACAGAATACATATACTTACAAAGTTTCAACAGTATAGTGCTAATAGTATCGGAGAAAGACGGGTGTGACATACGAACGGACAGACAGACAGATCTATAAGGATTCCGTTTTTTGCCATTTGGCTACGGAACCCTAACAATGGACTTTACTTTCAATGGGGAAGCAAAGCATTTACATTCCAAACTTGTCAAGCAATTATAATTTGATACAGTAGTTAGATGACTAATACAGGTGTCATATACTTTCCGATTTCCAGACAGAGGCGAAGCCCTAATTGGTTGAAGGTTCTCGAAGGTCACTCGTTGGCGCCCATCCACGCGTTATGGACCGATCGACGGTGTCGACACACTAAAATATAGCATAGGCACAACACTAGCGTGTCTACTAAGGTTCGTTGTTGGTCACAAAGTATAGTTTCATGTAGAGGTAACCCTGATTTTAATATGATTATTTCGTTTTCAACTTAGTCGGTGAAGTTTTAAGGTTCAAATTTGTTTTGCTACGAATTCCATTGTTATAATGACATTTATTATAAAATACATAGTCAATAGTTTTTTTAATATAAAAATACAGTGAATTATAAATTATACAAAACATAAAATATATTAGTAATTATATAATATAACAATAATCCAAAAAATAAGAGAAATTAATTATACTATGTAACCAACAACGAAATTAAAAACTGCACTGATTTTATAAAATAAGTTTGTATTAGCATTTTGATGTTTTTATTTTTTTATAAATTGTATTCTTTGTTGTTAACACTATATGGTTAAGGTGATAATTATAATATTAGTTGTGACTTGTATTTATCGTTATTTCACTCTATGGTTTAATAAGGCCACCATTTGTCTATGCCCAACACTTTGGTATTCTCTACCAATAGGGTCAACAATTACAGAAATTACCAAAAATCAAGGGTCTCAAAATTTAAATCAAGTCAAATTAATATGCCATTTCAACTTCAGAGCTAAATACAAGTGACAGCAAACTTACGACTGATTTTTCTGGAAGCTTAAAGCATTTAATCATAATGAAAAGGCGTCTCGTATTATAAGCAAACTTATCTCGTTAAATTATAACTAATTGTGGCTTAATACTAATACTACTACTTATGGTTAAATATATACCCATATATAAATTATATATACCTTAACGTTATTGCAAAGAAAAAAGGGATTATTTTTGGATAGATCCGTTTAAAATGTTTTCATTGTGATCATATATTAATAAATATGTACAGATATAAAATAAAATATTCTTGTCAAAAAAATAATGTAACTATTTTTTTTAAATGGCAATATAATTGTTGTTTCACTAAATTTAATGTTGTATTAGAAATTGAATACTTTAAAAAAGTATAATTAAAATATCGAATTTATGTGATGTTAAATGGGAGTAGAATATATATATGTTATGTCAAAGGAAGATGTATGTTTGTCTATGTTGTTTGTGCTAGATTGAAAAGAGTAAGATATTTTTTTTAGGTTCTGAAATATTTTTTTTTACTTCCTTATTTGATTCTTCCATGGTAATTTTGTTTGATACTCGTATAATTTTGTGAACCTTTTTTACAAACGCAATAAATCGCTTCTTTAACATAACAATGATTATTATTTTATCTTTTAAATATACAAGGCTAGTTTTTTTTATTTCTATTATAAATAATTAACCATTATGTTACGATTGCCCTCTGTTAATTTCCGTATTTCATCATCAGCTCATTAAACGTCCCCACAGAGGGGCACGAGCCTATTCGTATAGGGTGATTACCCCATAGTCGTCCACGAGGCCCAGTGCGGGTTGGACGACTTGAAGCACAACCTTTGAATCTCTTCGCAGGCGTGCGTGGGTTTTGTCACGATGTTTTCCATCACCTTACGGTGATGTAAGAGCGTCAGATAACGTACATATATTTTCGGAATTTCGAAAACACATTGGGATATGAACCTCAGCCCTCCCGGTAGGACGGCAACACTTCACACCATTAAGCCACCGCCGCTCCGTATTGATTTCCGTAGTTATGTCGCCGTTATTTTGGAAATAACGATGACTTTTTACCTAATTTCGTTAATTTTTAATTAGGGTTTCTCAATTCTCGACCTTTTTTATTTCCTCCGGAAACAAATGGGATTATTTTCCATTTTCGAACTTGACGAATACTACCATACACAACTGTAGATACTTATCTTGTGACTGGAAGGTGAAGGGTTAAATGACGATAAATAACAAAATAACATTTATTACTACGAAAAAAACATTCCAACTTAAAGATAATGTGCTAATTAGCAATAGGAATCTTAGGAAAACCCAGTGCTAGTTGTCAGATCATACCTTTTAGTGAGTCAGCTCGCGGGTTTTACCTTAGGATGTTGAATAAATGAATTAAATACAATAATGCTATGAAAAGAGCGTAGAAAAAAACTCATACAATTGTATTTTGTTTGTTTATTGCAAACAAGATGAATACTTAACGAAGATTTAGAATTATCGCACTACCTATATCCAGTGATGTAAAAAAGTATAGATTTGTGATATGCTCACAAAACAATCGATAAAAGTGTTCCGAATGCAGCGACAGCACACACACATATTTCGAATGAGCGTACATTTACCTAAACAATAGAGTACAAACTGTACTCTCTTCGGCGGTTCGTTTTTAAGGCACGGATGGCGTATCTACCTTTATATATACAGAATATCATTGCCTATACCTATGCTTGAAAACCAAGAAATGTCCGAGCCTCTTTACACATATGTAATGGTTATTGTGCTTAGATAAACAATCTCACACAAAAAGTGTCAGCAAAAGTCTGCCCATCACGTCAGTTGGGCAAAATTTTCATTCATAATCACGTAGCTTCACATGTCACAGTGACAGTAGTATGCTAGTGCTTTTGAATTTGTACCCTTTTAATGACGCTTCAGGTCAAAATTTTAATTAATAATTTTATGTCATAAATGTAACAATAAGTCAACGTGTGTGTCATACAAATCGGTCATTTTTTGTTGATATTTCTTCGTGATTGTGCATCTAGTCGCCTGCGAAGAGATTCGAAGGTTGTGTGTGAAGTCGTCCAATCCGCACTGGGCCCGCGTGGACGACTAAGGCCTAATCACCGTATATACGGGTAGGCTCGTGCCCATCGGTGGGGACGTTTAATGAGCTGATGATGATGTGCATCTAGATAGTTTATTGTTTATCTGAGGATTATTGTAACATTTCAAATAACTAATTATTTAAATTTCCCCAAAGGTTAGAAAATCAAAAGCACGAACTAACTACTGTCATTCTGACACGTGATATGACCACCAAACGCGACGGGCAGAATTTTGCCACGGACACTTTGAGTGAGACCAAAAGAGTTATAAACACTTGAGATATCTCTACTAACTACGAGTAACGGGGGAAAAGTTCCATGTTTACCTACCTATACGTTTGTACTGTGGTTGCGTTTGCTTCTACTGATATTAATATCTCAACTTTTTATGTTTGAACGTTAACGTGCAATGAGCGTAGTTAGGTACAAGCAAATACACTTTGTCGTCCGTAGCATCACAGTAAACTATTCTATTCAACTTGTCAAATGTCATTCTAAACACCAAAGTCCCTTCTTCGAAAATGCCCAATTCGGTCAGCGTATCTGTGCTATCATCTAGCCGAAACAACGACCTTGCGTTTGTTTCCACAAAGTAAACACTATCGTACGTATCCGTTGTCAATGAGTAAAGTACTGAACTGAATATTTCTGCCCTTGGCTCGTTCTTTCTTAATCTGTAAACGAGATAGTCACTCGTGAAATAAATATCATTATACTTGTCTATCACAAAGTCGTCTATTACATAATCAGACAATGGTTCGATGCAATATGTGCGATTGTTTTCGATATAAAATAGACCTTTCTCTTGGTACTTGGTATAATATAGTTTGCCTTTGTATTGCATGTGCCATATTTGACTGGTGAACAACCCGTAAGGCGCTGTGATTTTGGTGACAGGGTCGTAAGTGTATATGCCTCTTGTGCTGGAGAAATATACTACACCACTGCTATGATCAATGGCTCTAGCGAAGGAATAAGGTATTGGAAGAGTGTACATTTTAAGGTTTTCGAAGTTTATATCAACGACTGCTGTGTAGTCGGTGGATTTCATATCTTTGTAGTGTAGGTGTAGGAGGTTGTCCATTCTATCAATAGCTATCTGGCCTGATAGCTGTTCTGCTTCGAAGAGCTTGTGTTTTGTGTAGCAGATGTTATTAAAGCAGGCGTGGCATACAGCCGTGGTGGACTCCAGGAGTGTCATTAAGTCACTGCAGTGATTATTATCATTTTTATCTGCAAATTAAATACATTGTTTTAATTGTTCGTTCTGTTTTATGGTTGGATTTTAATTAGTAACACTGAAAGACAATTAATTCTACTATATGCTTTATGACATATTTGTTTGTATGGGTCAAGGTGATACTATGGTTAACGTGTATGTATTTACAAAAAAAAGGTACAGGCCTGACTAATGCTAAGTTTGGGGCTAGATGGCGTATGTATGTCAGGATATTTATTTATTACTATGACATAGGAAAACAACATTTTCACATCCACCACGTTTTAGTAACGTTTCAGTATGTTAAGCCTCAATTTTGCAAGTAAACTAATATACAATTATCGAGAAATTATATACCTATAATCACACAGCGCCATCTTGTCTTAAACTCAATAAGGACTTTACAAATAAGTACCTACATACAATAACAACAAAACCAGTTAAACAAACTTGTATCAAAACCACAAACAAAAAATACATTAATTTAGTCAAAAATACTCGGGTATTGACCGCGGTCGGCGCAAAGAGTCATTTTTATACACACAATTGTAGTGTACCGGGAATGAACCTATCACATTTAGATCTCTATCGGACATCATAAACATTTCGTTCTATATATTGGCAGGCAAAAACACCCATCTAACAATATATTCACTAACGTTTTCCCGCAAAAGCATTGGAGTGGATGACACCAAATTAGTTTTCTAATAATAAAAAAATAATTTACCTTCTTAATCCAAATTGTTTGTCAAATGCAATGATTTATTCTTCCGGGGAGCAGCTTTATTTACATTAAATGTGTTATATTACGCGAATAATAAAAAAGCTGCACACATCACAGAAGGATCTTGTTAATAAAACTATTGAGGGGGAGTTCCTAAACAGGTATGAACAGTAATTCATAAAAATGAATGATGCAAGCAGTCGCAGGGCTGCCACACAAAATATTATACTTAATTGTCCAACATAAGTTGTCTGAGTGTCATTATAAAAATAGTAACTTCTGAGTTTGTTGCTGGATTCTTCTCAGTAGATAACGACGGTCGGAACCAGTGGTAGCTTCATTTGACATTCATAAGGTGTTCTATATGGGAATAAAGATATTTTTAATCTTTTGACGACCCATCTAGTGTAGTGATTGAGACATCGCTATTACACCAAGGGTTCCGGGTTCGATCCCCGGGAAATACAAACATTTGTGTGCATAACATGTCTGTTTGTATAGGTCGGTGTTTTCTGTGTATAATATGTATGTATTAACAAAAAAGTATATAAGTACATATGTTTATCCGTTGTTTAGTATCCATATTACAGGCTAATGCTTAGCTTGGGACTAGATGGCGCTGTATGAATGTCAGAGGATATTTATTTAACAGCACCTGGTGAGGAAACGTGCGCACGCTTGCGAAGAGATGCAAAGGTTGTGCGTAAAGTCGGCCAATCCGAACTGGGCCCGCGTGGACGACTAAGGCCTTTACAGGTAGGCTCAAGCTCCTCAGTGGGGTCGTATAATGAGCTGATGATGTACATCCTACAAAAAATAATAAGCTATTATACAAGCTTGCGAGTGTCAACCCTATTGTAAGACAATACGCATTTAAAATTATCATACTTTTATTTATAAAATATAATTTGAGGTGAAATGATAAAGAAGTGTTTATGAATTGAGTGCACTTGATGCAGTCATTATTTTTACTAAAGTTAAACAAAAGTCGATAAAAAAGCGCACTTTGTTTTTCCCACAGACATCCGAATATACAATTAGACTGGACAAACCGCCAAGTTTATAGGCAGTCCCAGTGTCGCAATTTCTTTTCGGTTCTTACCTATGAAAAGTTATTCTATTACTTGGTAAATTTACTGATTCCTTGCGATGTAGGCATGTTACATTGCACACGATGACATTTTGGAAAAAAAACGGTAATTTTTTCAAATATTCGTGCGTCTTGACTCGTCTCACAGAGCGTAAACTGGCAGCCAGTGTATGCTCGTTGAGCTTACATTTGTCGCACTTTAAACGCGGCTTGCCCCATCTCCTGTATTGGGAAATCTGTGGTTTTTCCAAATCTGAAATAAATACTACCACTGGTTTTAACAATGAGTAGAGATTTATAATAATAATTTAAAGTTGAAGGAAACCAACCTCCATCTGTCACCTCATCCTGCCAAAATAGCAAATAGATAAAGGCCATTAGCAGCCAAAAGATCTTGAGATTGTCAACCCATTTGGTGTTGCGGTTGAGATGTCGGCTGCAACACAAAGGGTTCCGGATTCGATACCCGGGCAGTACAAACATTTGTGTGCATGAACATGTCTGTATGTAATGGTCTTGGTGTTTTCTATGTTTAATATGCATGTATTTACAAAAAATATATAAGTATGTTTATCAGTTGTTTAGTACCCATAATAAAGCTTGTATGCTTAACTTGGGGCTAGATGGCGTTGTGTGAATATCAGTTGATACTTATTATTATTATATTTTTTTATGTTACAAAGTTTACGGAACAGTCAGGAGGCTCACCTGATGGTAAGTGTTATACCTGTCCGTGACAGAGCTGCATTGAAGGATATCAACTGATAGACAGTTATTAAATTAATTGATTCTTGATCAATGCCACACTGCGCCCGTCACCCTGGACAACAGATATTATTTATTTATCATTACAGTCATGTGGTTTATAAGTTCTTATTATTAAGTATCTCATACCCGGTAAATTGCTAGCTACAATGCTTATCCTGAAACATAAACTCCCATTTCACGGGACGATATCTGGCACTGCGGTGCATACCTACCTAGACGACTCAGTACCGAATCTACCACCAGATCAAGATATTCTTAATTTCATTAAACTGCGACATACTAAGCCACAAAGGCAGCTCAGAAAAAATATCATAACAATTTGAATTTCAAGGATAACAAATTCTCCAGTCACTAATCAGTCAATTCTTTTAAAGCTCAATTGAAAAGGTATTTAATTGATAAGCAACGTTCAGGCCAGTAGCGGTCGTTCAATATATATCATTTTGTATGTACATAATGTATTTATAGACAAGGATATACTAAACTATCTATTACTTATAATAATTATGATAAATATTTTTACTATTATTTGATAATATTGATGTTTATATATATGTATTATATTTATAGTGTAGATTCACATTTACTACATATTTTGTAATTATTCTTATGCGCATATAGCATTTTTATTTAATTTTCATTTTATTTCTTTTTTTTTTGTCTTTGGTTCCACTGCAAAACAGCGCCTTGACAAAACTGTCTTGGAATTAGCTGAGTGGCCACCATTTTGGTAGCATTATAATTATTTTTAGTATTAAGGAATTAACATATACAATTTTATTGCGCCAAATAAATATTTTTCTTTCTTTCTTTCTTTCTAATTAAATTCCACGTTTAATATATCTTCCGTGCAGTTGTGGCGGTGGCGAAGCGCCTTTGAGAACAGTGTATATGTATTTTATGTTTTCATTTTTCAAACTGTCCTCTTATTAGTTTAATGGCGTCGGGAATAATGGGAGACGATCCGTTGATTGGTTTTAATTATAAATCTGGATTTTAAAAGGCAATTAAAATGCCATGTTGCACTTCTGTTTTATCATTAGGGTTACTAAAGGCGGTTGCTTCTTAACTCTTATGCATAGGTACCTCGAAAATGAAAATGAAAAGTGTTGATTCAGTTCTCACTCTTTAAAAAAAAATGTGTTTAATACAGAATTATTTGTAATCAATCAACTTTATCATCCTTATCAATTTAATTTAAAAATTTAACATACATACATGTTTGCGTTTAGATGTCCTTGTTAAAGGATCTTTTTCTTTTTAATTTTATGTGAAACATTAAAGAACCCTCTCTCACTAACAAATATCTGATATAGAGACTTCTTTGCAACTATTTAATGAACAAAGTGATTATGCAATTATAAGTTATACCTACTACATGATGAGAGCATAGCACGTTGTTAGTTAATTCAAGTTTACTAACAAAACAATGTTTTGTGATGTGTACATTATTATTGGATTGCATTATAACAAAACTCAATGATTAAGCCGGTGACATACGTTAAAACGTATCAACCAATATGTATCTGTCATTTTCACTTTGCATAATTAAATCTGCCTCCGTGGTCTAGTGGTTTTAGATGGCTGTGTGGTCTGTCGTTCGTGGGTTAGAATCCCGCGAGTAGTCACATTGTGCAATTTTGACGACATTACAAAACCGCTCGTCTGTAATCATTACGGCATCCATCACGTTCAGCCTTTGATCCCAGCTACAATCTTAGGTTGGTAGTCGGTAACACCCACCGATCCGAATTGAGCGAGAACAGAAATTTTGGTTCAACTATGCATACAAACCCTGCAAAATCCCTTTTATCATATTTATGGTGATTTATAGTATTATAACAGTTTTGACTTATCCGAAGTTGTTTTCCGTTAAACAGGGTTTTTCAGTTTAATATCCAAAAATTGCTCAGCGTGCTATGGAGAGGGCTATGTTAGATGTCTCCCTACGCGATAAAATCCGAAACGATGATATCCGTAGGAGAACTAGGGTGACCGACATAGCCCAGAGGATTAGCAAGTTGAAGTGGCAGTGGGCAGGGCACATAGTGCGTAGAACCGATGGCCGATGGGGCGGAAAGGTTCTCGAGTGGCGTCCACGTAACGGAAAGCGAAGCGTAGGCCGACCCCCAACCAGATGGACGGATGATCTGGTTAAGGTGGCGGGTAGCAGATGGATGTCAACTGCAAGGGATCGGTCCGCGTGGAAATCATTAGGGGAGGCCTTCGTTCAGCAGTGGACATAATTGGGCTGTAATGATGATGATGATGATGATCCAAAAATTGTGTTCAAGCCATAGCCGGCCGATCAGGATAGTTGTCAACTCGTTCGTCTACCCATGAAAAAAAACATAGTTGGAACTGTCGTATCGTTCGCGACCAGCCTTACTTACTGCGTTTATAAACATCATACTTACGATGAATGCATTGATTAATATGCATTCGATCTTTAAAGTGCATTATGTCAGTGAATTTGTCCCAAGTGGAGCGTTCGTGTCTCTAAATGGTTAGTATAAAAATATATTTTTCTAGTCGATATGCTAGTATGAAAATTGAGCCAACAGTTTAGCTATGCTTTTCCCAAAATCTGGCTATAGCGCTATCCGACGCTACTTTCAAGTCCTACTTAGAGTACGTAGATGGATTCAGGGGACATGAAAGCAGGTGCTCCATGGTCTGAGGTTTCCCCCGCAGTCATAATGTATTTTTGACTGCTCAAGGAAGCCCTCCTTTATCATATTTCCTCTACAGCAGCCAACCTGGGATCGCAAGCGATTGAGTGACTTCCGAGTTGGCCACGCCATAGTGTGACCATCGGGCAGTTGTTCTTGCTGTAGAGAAATCCGGCGGAGTCGGTAACTTCATCTGCCAAATTCACTTTCTAGACCGGGGTCCAATTTCAATCTCATAAAACACCTTTGGCTCTTTACACGAGAAGGAGATATGTGATGGCTAAGATGTCGGCTACTATAAGTATAAGGGGTTCCGGGGTTCAAACATTTTTGTGTGCTCGAATAAGTTTGTATTGATTTGGATGTTTTCTGAGTATGTATGTACTTAATATATGTTATTACAATGTCTCTCCGTCGTGAAGTATTCCATTTTTGGGTCCCTTTGAAGGTGCGGTGATGGGTGACGGCGGAATAATTTGTATTTTGTTTACGTTCATGTCATTTTTCAATATTTCATAATTAATTTGTTTTACTTTCATTAAAATAGTCCCTATCTTGCGCAGAACGTCGCCATTTGTAGTCAACTTTCGTGAATCGTTATTTACCCATAGTGTAAATGCATTTGCGGAGAGGCCAACGCATTGCAGTGAGACGATATAGGTAGGTACCACCGCAGTGACAGATTACATCCCGTGAAATAGGAGTGCTTTGCACTTCTGTGTTTCGAGATGAGAGCAATGTAGCTAGTAAAATTACCGGGTATAAGAGACCTAACATCTGTTGTCTTAGGTGACGGCATTGATGGAGAATAATAACTGTTCCAAGCGACCAACATCGCTTTCGATGCCTGAAAAACGTTCTGTCACCGTCAGGCGGATCACTTGCCATCAGGTGAGCGTCCAGACCGCCCTGAACACTTTGAAACCTAAAAAAAGTGTATCGATTGATTTAAAGAAAATATTACTGAAAAATTTTTGATCATGGTTTGTAAAGTTATCATTTTCATATCTAATTAAGATATTAGGGTTGCTCTTGGGAATGACTTGATTTATTGGCCATACGCCAAATTAGTTTAATTAGCGTATAAATGAATCCAAACGGATTAATTACGTAATACCCCAACGATTCGTGCTGTATTTGTAAAAGATAATATCGTTTTTCGCATCAGTATCTGTGATCCCAATTATTACACAAAAATAGTATCTCTCTCAGTAATAACTTAATTTAAAGCGCGTAATTTTTTATGTTATATCATATATTTATCACGAATCGTATGGTTTGATAACAAGGGTCGTAGTTTGAAATCCCACGGCGAAATAGCATAATGAAAGTCATATCCCAATTTGGTAAGGTCATCATCACACTCACACAGCGTCATCTATCCCCATATTAAGCGAAAAGTCTGGAAGGGTACTAAACAACTGATAAACATAATTATTTTCATTTTTTTTGTAAATAAATACATATTATACATAAAAACACCCAGACAGACAGACCCAACAGACATGTTCATACACTCAAATTTGTACTGCCCGGGGATCGAACCCGGAACCACTGGTGTAGTAGCTGACGTCTCGACAACACTACATGGGTCGTCTAACTCGTCAATGATGATATCTCGATTACGAGTGCACGTGTCATTCCGTTTACTATCTTAGAATGATAGTTAACAACTTATTGTCAGCTCATTAAACGTCCCCATCAAGGGGCACGAGCCTACCCTATACGCGGGTGTATAGGCCTTAGTCGTCCACGCGGGCCCAGTGCGGAGTGGATAACTTCACGCACAATCTTTGAATCTCTTCGTAGGCGTGCGCAGGTTTCCACACGATGTTTTCCATCACCGTATGAGTGTCGGATAACGTACATATAGTTTCGAAAATTCGAAATCAAATTCGTACGTGGCGGGATTTGAACCTGCGTCCTCCCGATCGGAAGGCTACAGTCCACACCATTGAGCCACCGACGCTAACTTTAATAACGTTAACACATACCGATTCGCATTAAGTCCGCGTTTTGGTGAAGGACCAACTTCGGTATAAGTGATACGCCTGACCATGACCTGGAATTAATGAAAGCGCATACCTGTCATTATTTTTCGCCAACACTGGTCTGCGCCCGACCCCGAAACGACAGATGTTAGGTCTTTCGTACCCGGTACTGTGCCCCCAAAACACAGAATTGGAAAACACTCCTATTTCACGGGACGCTATCTGTCCCTGACCTAGCCAACTCATTACCATGTCTACCTCCTAGTCATTAGGGGAGGCCTCAGTTCAGCCACGAGTATTTTGGCACGAGAATGGATGGTCAATGAAAAGTTTTTGACTTTATTTGTATAATTTATAGTTCTTGACGACGAGAGACACGAAGTCTCGCATCCTAGTCATACTGTCAATGCTGGTAGCAGTTCGCGGAAGACCTTGCTATGAAGGCGCTGATTTTGAAGTAAGTAATAATAATAATACTAGTGGTAACCACGTCTTGGCAAGCGTAGCGTAGGACGTCTACAGGCCCGATGGACGACGATTTCCGGAAGGTCGCTGGTGGAGGCTGGATGAGAAAAGCGGAGGACCGGAATATCTTGCGTGAAATGAGGGAGACCTCTATCCAACAGTGGACTGCGAAAGGTCAAAAAGAGAGGGGAATTCAAAGTTAAAACCCATTTATTTATGTCTTGTATTAAATGTGGGAGAAAAAGAACCCTCACGAATAGGTTTCAATTGGAGTGATACCTAGGCTACACTGATATTGCGGGGGTCAGACTCTTAGATTAAGCAGCAATTCAGACGCTTAGACCACAAAAACACGGAGGCACTTATCTAGGTTTTTTTTTTATGTTATAAGTATACAGGACGGTCAAGACGCTTACTTAATAATAAGATATACGCCTGACCATGACAGAGCAGCATTGAAAGAGACCAACAATTGATAGCAAGTTATTATTCTTCGTCAATGCCGCACTGCGTCCATCACCCCAGACAACTGATATTAGGTCTATTATACCCGGTAATTCCACTAGCTAGAGTGTCCTTATTCCGAAACACAAAAGTGCATAACACTCCTGTTTCACCGGACGATATCTGGCACTGCGGTGGTACCTACCTAGACGACTCAGTATCGAGTCCACCACCACGTTATCTTATAATAATAAAGGTGAAAATTCATTCCAGGCATGCTCTCCATTAAGATCGGCAATAAGCGACGACGAGCTATACACAGATATCAGTGAACAGTACTCTAAGAAGACCGACGAGAAGACCAATAATAAATACCAAGTTATAGTGAGATCGAGAGACATGCGAGGTATCCCTGAGGAGTATCTGAAGAATTGCACCAGCTGTGAGGTGGGGCTCGAAGATGTGGCTGATAGAGAAGACCATGCCACTCAGTACCTTATCAGAGCTGATGGTTAACACTGACAGCGAAATAACCAGTTTACAGGTTTGCATCTTGTAACCTGAGCCTTCGCCAGTCTGGTCGTCAATTAATGACGATGGGTTTGACGACCCATTTGGTGTAGCGGTTGAGACGTCGGCTGCAACACTAAGGGTTCCGGGTTTGATCCACGGGCAGTACAAACATTTGTGTGCATGAACATGTCTGTTTGTTTAGGTTTTTTTTATTTATAATATGTATGTTTATCAGTTGTTTAGTACCCTAACTACAAGTCTTCGCTTAACTTGGGGCTAGATAGCGCTGTGTGAATGTCAGTGGATTTTTATTTTTTTATCTTTGACTTGCACCGGGAATAAGTCAATCAATCAACCATTCAATGGTTCTAGTTATGGGCTGCTGATTTATATTGCTTTTTAATTTTTACAGGCAAGTGATGTCGAAGATATGAAAGAGGAGATCGAGTGAGTACCAGAGAGGTTTTATATCTTCCGATAGTCGTCTGAACCTTACGTTGTTATTATATGGACAACAGCGGTTCAGCACCCGCTGTCGAGTGCCATCATCCGGTTGTTTGTTGTTTTGCCTTGTCTTCTTTTTTTACGTCAAAAGTGTACCGGACGATGAGGACGCTCACTTGATGGTATGTGGTACGCCTGACCATAACAGAGCGGCAATTCTTCGTCAATGCCGCACTCCGCCCGACACCAGGGACAACAGATGCAACAGTGCCCCTATCTCAAAACACAAAAGTGCATAACACTCCTGTTTCACGAGAGGATATCTAGCACTGCGGTGGTACCTACCTAGACGACTCAGTTTCAAGTCTACCACCTAGTAAAGTATCGGGTTTTTGTATTATTAACGGTCATACGGACGGAAGAGCGTCGGTGGCTCAGTGTTGTGGACTGTCGCCTTCCTACCGGGAGGGCTGAGGTTCAAATCCGACACGTACCAATGTATTTTCGAAAAATATATGTACGTTATCCGACGCTCTTACGGTGAAGGAAAACATCGTGAGGAAACCTTCATGCACGCCTGCTAAGAGATTCGAAGGTTGTGTGTGAAGTCGTCCAATCCGCACTGGGCCCGCGTGGACGACTAAGGCCTAATCACCCTATACGGGTAGGCTCGTGCCCCTCGGTGGGGACGTTTAATGAGCTGATGATGATGAAGATGATGATGAACGGTCATACTTAGATCAACAATAAACAAACTATTGATCTAAGCTGTTTTACAAATAAAATAAGAATATCAATAGAAGCGTGTTCGTTCAGAAGTTTTGAGCGCAGTGGCGTGCACTCCATATGCATATATGGAGTGCACGCCACTTAATAAACCACCACAAATAAACAGTGAATAGCATGTGCGTCCAGACAACCCGGAAAATCGAAAACATTTTCATTTCATTTCATATCTTTATTGCACTCCATAAGTAACATAGATGTTAAAACAATATAGGTGAGTACATTTATGGACCCTGTAGGGCACGGCAAGTAGGAGAGGCGAGGAGTCACCTTGGGCTCATATTATTCAAACAATTATAATATTATTAAGGCCTTTATATTATTAAGGCCTAGACTGACCTGACATTTATATTGTTATTATTTATTGATTCATCATTATTTGGATGTAAATTAAATGTATTTCTGTGCAGAAATATAATTTATATATATATGTATCATATTCATACTAGGTAGTTTTGCGATTTTAATTTTATTTAGATTTTATTTGAATTTGAATTTAACTTTTAATGACTTCAATAAATTCTAATAAATTATTGTTATTCAGTTAAGATGATTGATTTATGAATAATATTTTATGGCTTATTTATATTTTTTTTAATTATTGACTTTTAAGTTATATGATGCTTTTTATTTTAAATGAACAATTAGGTTTGATTAATACATTAATTAATATTATTTGAATTCTTTTCATCTAAAAATTCTTGTATGGTATAGTAGTTTTTATTTATTTAATATTTGTTTTAATCGTGTAACAAACGTCTTTTCAATAGTTATATCTTTAATCTGGTTGGGTGATTTATTGCATATCTTAATAGACATTACATGGGGGCCTGATGCGTGCAATTCAAGGCACGAAGTAGGGAGTGTAAGTTTATTTTTGTGTCGCAGTGTATATTTTAAATCTAGTTCTCCTCTTGTCTTATAAAATTCCGGGTATTTTTTCACAAATTTGCATATCTCTAAAATATATATACACGGCAAGGTAAGTATTTTTAAGTGGCAAGTTAAGTATTAGTAAGTTTAAGGATTCCCACTTATTTGCCCATTTTTCTCTACATATTTGGAACTGCAGGCGATCTGCTGTTATCAACAGCACTCAATTTGACAAAAATGTAAATTATTGATTGTTTTTGCGATAAGTGTCACTCACTTTGCATACCCTACTAATAGTCTCTGTGCACGCTACTGTTTGAGCGTACATTTGAAGATGAGATACTTATTATATTGATATTTGTTTACAGATCCAAAATTCCCGATGGATATTTTGCGTATCTAACAGGTGATGAGCAGGCCTTTGGAAGTGGAGGTGCCTGGTCGCAGCCAGCCAGGAATATAATTGAGGAAAGCGAATTTATTGATGCAATAAATATATAATTTACCCAGTATTCTTTTACTTTGCCCGAGTATATGTAAGTTAATATCAAAATTACTTTGTCATGAAAACGATTAAAATTACAACAGTTTGTGGAAGTGGAAGTCGGTCAGGTATGTCGCAGAACCGATGGGCGTTGGAACGGACGAGTTTTGGTGTAAGATTGCGTCTTTCGGATGGTGACCCTTGGATACTTGCAACTCTATATGAGCGACGACCTTTAAAAAGGGAGAGGGAGAAGGAAATATAAGGTTTTTGGGCCTCCGGAAACCCATCCTTCCAAAAAACATCGCTGGAGTATTTTTACGCTGTTTTACTTTACTTAAGTGATTATGTTTTGATTTTTCTTTTTTTGAATAAAATATATTTTTAGTGCACTAGTTTAGTTGCTAAAAAGAGGTAACAGATAAATACGTTACGTTGCACGAGTCAACTCAAAAATAGGTCTTGGAGTTTTCTAGAAACGGAAATTAAATTGACGATTGAGGTGTTTCCTGCCGAGAGTCAGAAAATGAAAGTGACTTGTGTGAATAAATACATGTTGTTTATTGTAAGAGCGTCAGTGGCTCATTGGTGTAGACTGTCACTTTCCGATCTGGAGGGTGCAGGTTCAAATACCGCCACGTACCAACGTATTTTCGAATAAAGGTACGTTTATCCGACGCTCTTACGGTGAAGGAAAACATCGTGAGGAAACCTGCGCACGCCTGCGAAGTGATTCAAAGGTTGTGCGTGAAGTCGTCCAATCCGTACTGGGCACGTGTGGACAACTAAGACCACACACCCTACGGTTAGGCTCGTGCCCCTCGGTGGGGACGTCTAATGAGCTGATTATAATGAAGGGTACCAACCTTACCAATACGTGACACCCGGCTGATACTCATACCGATCCAGGCTATCTTACGATCATCATCATCAGCGTATTTCACCACATGGGTTGTCAAATTTAATGGTTCGGATATGTAGTCAATCCACAGATTTCTCAATACAATTGGGAAATCTGTGAGTCAATCATAATAACATTTTAATCTAGTAAATACTGGGTTTAATTTTAGCATCTGTCGTCTCGGGTGACAGGCGCAAGCTCGACAGCAGTGATGACGGAAAGTAATGACTATCTACTTTTATTGATTTTACGAAACAATTTTTCTATGGTCAGACATATAGAAAGAAAGAAAGAAAAAGAAAATTAGTATCAAGATGAATTAAATTAGATGATGCGGGGCTCAGATTTCTTTATGAACCAAGAGGACAAACTATTTTTTCGAGGTGACTACTGGTCCGCCCACAGATTTCCCAATACAGGAGATGGGGCAAGCCGCGTTTAAAGTGCGACAAATGTAAGCTCAACGAGCATACACTGGCTGCCAGTTTACGCTCTGTGAGACTAGTCAAGACGCACGAATATTAGAAGAAATTACCGTTTTTTTCCAAAATGCCATCCTGTGCAATTGTAACATGCCATCATCGCAATGAATCAGTAAATTTACCAAGAAATATAATAACTTTTCACAAGTAAGAACTGAAAAGAAATTGCGACACTGGGACTGCCTATAAACTTGGCGGCTTGTCCAGTCTAATTGTATATTCGGATGTCTGTGGGTCCGCCGCAGACGGCTTTTACAGCTTCACCGGGCGCGTGCCGAGCGCAGATGGCTCTCATCCTTAAACATTTACACATCGAGCCTAAGGGCGTCCCAGAATGGGACTCGAACCTCGGCTTAGCGCGTCGAGGAGAGGGCCAGGTAACTTCATATGTTAGAGGAGAGAAGCGGCCCAGCACACGGCTAATTCCAAACTGCCAATATTAGGGGTTTTGTTATTATAAACAGGCGAGGGTAAACGCGGGTCACGGACGTGAACAATTCCAATAATGAAGTATTCTGAATAGTCGTTTACACCACTCGCGCTATGTAACACCATAACGTGTATTTCATGTATGGTCCAAGTTACGAGAGAACTAGGTTTCATTGTATTTTGACGACCCATGTGCTGCAATTGGTTGAGCCGTCGGCTCTTACACAGCTCTTACACTCGGGTTCGATCACCGGGTAGTATAAACATTTGTTCCTCTTTTCAACCTATCGCAGTCCACTGCTGGACATAGGTCTCCCCCATTTTGCGCCAGATATACCGGTCCTCCTCTTTCCTTATCCAGCCTCCACCAGCGACCTATCGCAAGTCGTCTTCCATCGGCCTAGAGCGACCAAGCATTTGTGTGCACCAAAAATATCTATTTGTATGGTCTAGGTGTTTCTATGTATAATATTACGTATTAAAAAATATAAGTGTTTATCCTTTTTTAATACTCATATTACAGGTTAATGTTAGTTTGGCGTTGTGTGAATGTCATCACCATCATCAGATCATTAAACGTCCCCACGAAAGGCACAAGCCTAGCCCTAAAGGTGTATGTAGAGCCTGTTTCCACACGGGCCTAGTGTTAGCCGACACATGTACAACCTTTGAATCTCTTCACACGTGGCAATTCCTCACGATATCCCATTCACCAGAGCGTCGGATAAACGTACATATAATTTCGAAATTTCGACAAGACATTGGTGCGTGGCGGGATTTGAATTATACCCTCCAGATCGGAAGGCAACAGTCAACACCAATGTGCCACCGATGTTTTAGACGCTATTGGAAAGCTAAATTACCAGATGGCTGTGACTGGTCCAACACTTTGTGAGACTAACTAATGAATTTGTGTACACCGAGTTTATTAACAATGAACTAACTAGATGCACAAATACGGAAAAATATCAACCAAAAAATGTCCCAGCTGCTTAACACATACGTTGACGTATTCTTATATTCATGACATTAAATTATTCATTAAAATTTTGGCTATTGACCTGATGCGTCATTAAAAGGGTACAAAATTTAAAGCACTCGCGTACTACTATGTCACATTGAGATGAAGCGAGCGACGTGATTATGAATAAAAATTTTGCTCAACTGATGCGACGGGCAAAATTTAACATTTTTTATTAGTTTAAGCTGCAACAATGAATTCTCTTGCAACTTGGACCACAGACAATACCGGGGTCAACATCAGCATGTTTCCGATTACAATTCAGGGTACGTCGAGGTCAATAGATAGAGGTCCGTGCCGCGCATCGCGGCGGGCCGGACTAATCGAAATTGGCGAAAATATCAGCAAGCTCACGCACAATGGATTTGCATTATAACAAAACATTTTCAATGTTATTAAGTTTGCTATTGTAAATTAGCAAATAAAATTGTAAAATCTCTTGTACCTGTACGTTCTGCAAGTATATATTTACTTAAAAAGATACCTCAATCCCACTAAAAATATTTTATGTAAAATGTTGCCAAGACGACCACGTAAATGTTTGCCCTATGATAAAGATATCAGATCGCATGAAGAGCTAAGCTTCTGAATCTATATGGGAAGCGATGCGAATATGAGTTTTTGATCTGAAGTAAGTAACGAAATAGTCAATACATATTTAGTATTTACAGATATGTAGAATTTGTTAACATACGCAGCTGGGACATGGACATTGACTGTAAGATCTGTAGTGATTTAATCCGTAAGAGAACTAAAGTTACCGACATAGCCGCCGGATCAGCCAGTTGAAGTGGCAGTGGGCTGGTCACGTATGTCGCAGAACCGATGGCCGTTGGAGCAAACGAGTTCTGGAGTGGAGACTGCGTCTTGGCAAGCGTAGCGTCAGATAAAAGATGATAATTACTTACTTCGGAAGGTACGTTCAGCTGTCAGTCCCGGCTTCTATCCCAGCCGTTACCCGTTATAGCGTGCATAAAGTAAACGAGACGTTCAGTTCGCTTTCCTGGTGGTAAGTGATAGGCCTGACCGTAATAGATAAAGTGTTGGTAGAAATTAATAACAGTCATCATCACCATTACAGCCTAAATTGTCCACTGTTGAATCAAGGCCTTCCCTCACTTCACGGCCTCCACGGGGACCAATCCCAACCAGTAGAAATCCATCAGCTACCCACCACCTAACCATCAGTCCATCTGTGCTTTAATTACAGTATCTGATATTATCTTTCGCCAACACTGCCCTGCGCCCGTCACCCAAGACAACAGATGTTAGGTCTCTGATACCTGGTGATTTGACTAGCTACAGTGCCCACATCTCAAACACAGAAGACCAAACCACTCGTATTTCAAGGGACGATATCCGGCACTGTGGTGGCACCTAGATGACTCAGTACCGAATCTACTACCTAGTAAGTTCTCACAGTAGCTCCTTGCCTTATTTTTTGGCTAGAAAGTGCTGTGAAAATATATATGAACATTTGTCATCTTTAATATATGTTTTTAAAAGTACCGAGTTTGGTGCTAGATGCTTCTCAGTAGGAAAGTATTGTCCGAACCAGTGGTAGCTTCATTCGACATTTATAAGTGTTCTGTAAGGACTTAAGCTGAATAAAAACTTTTTCATTCCATGCTTAACACTTGTAAGAGTACTCGAAAGAGCTTTAAGTTAACTTTTAGTTAATGACGTCACCAATTACACCTGTCATGTATAACAAGTAGACATAAAGCTGTAGATATAGTGCGCTCGCTCTGGCATCCCTCCAAACGCTATTTACCATTTGGCATAAGCCGTGTAGTATTTAATCTGTGAAGTCTGGTGCCTATTTATTTTTAGCCAGTATTTATTTTATGAGTTTAAAAATATTCGAGCCGTCTGCATTTCATCAATCATCATCAGCTCAATAAACGTCCCCACCGAGGGCACGAGCCTACTCGTATTTTTGGCCTTAGTGGTCCACGCGGGCCCAGTGTCACTTTTGAATGACGCACAACCTTTGAATTCTTCGCAGGCGCAAGGTTTCCTCCCACATATTTTTTCATTCGTAAAGGCGTCGGATAACGTACATATAATTTAAATTTCGAAACAACTTAAGGCGTGATATTGAACCAAAGCCCTCCCGAGTCGGAGCGCAACAGTCATTGAGCCACTGATGCTCTTGGTCATTTAAACGCTGTTTTTACCGACTTCAATCTTCGGATGTAAGTCCATAGCACACACTTATCTGCATTATCTCTTAGGCCCATCATCATGAACCGATAATAACTCTCCGCAGAGCACAGTTAGAATATTTGTTTTGCTGCTTACAATAATAAATGGATAATTGTTCCGATTACTTCTACATTAACTGATGTTTATTCCATATTGTGTATCATAAGCTTTGCTTTATCTGTGTTTTGGTTTGAAGGAAACTGTCTTAACAGTCTAAGGCCCGTATTCTAGAACGAGACTATTTAAACAAAGATCAATGCTTGAGTACCGTTTTAGTATACCGGCTTATGTCACGCCGAGAAGTCACGAGTGATGCTTCTTTTATTGTCATACATAAAAAATTGCGACGAAGTCCTATAATTACTAAAATCAATATCATCATCAGCCTATAATGATCCATTGCAGGTCACAGGCCTTCCCACACAGTATAGCTGTGGTGATTACTATTTTCTTACTAAATAATCTTTATATTGATATATATGACCCTATCATAAAAAACATAATGACGTCACAGTGTTTATCGTAAATTATCATCCAAACTGAACGTGCATATCAAGTTTCAGGCATTGAGGGCAAGTGCCTTAAAATTGAGTTGTAAAATTACACCCGAACAAACATTACATTAAATTGTAACTTTGCAAGTTTAATAAAAGCTTGTAATAATAACAATTCACCTCAGTAAGTACTTTACACTACAGTATTGAATTATTATTTTTATTTACGCTAATATCACACAAATAATACAAAAAATTGGCCAAGCGCGAGTCGGACTTGCACTTGCAGGGTTCGGCAGCAGCAAGTAACATAAAATAAAATAATAATTATTTATTTAGGCACCTACTACAGTTTTAATATGAAAAAAATAGTCGTTCACCGTTTATGATGACGTATAAAAAAACTACACACCAGAAATTGTTCACACAAAATTTCGTTGTTAGATTTTATGGTCATGTACATCATATAGTTTTTTCGATTTTATCAAACCCATAGTTTAGAAATTAGAGGGGACACACACTTTTTTCAACTTTGGAAGAGTCTCCCGCGCAAACTATTCAATTTATAAAAAAAATATATTAGTAAACTTAATACCATTTTTCAAGATCTACATCTGTGATCTGTGGGGTACACGTGGGGATAAGATGAAAAAAAAATTTTTGAGTCTGTGAATGTATGGGGAACCCCAAAATATTTTTTTTTCAAGTTTCTTAAGAAAACATAATAGCGGTTCACAGAATATATATACTTACAAAGTTTGAATAGTGTAGTGTTTATAGTTTCGGAGAAAAAAGGGGGTGAGATATACGGACGGACAGACAGGCAGACAGACTTGACGAATCTATAAGGGTTCCGTTTTTTGCCATTTGGCTACGGAACCCTAAAAATATATTCCATTAATAAAGTTACCGAAATCTGCGCCCTACGTGTTGTTTTATTTAGATAAGGCAGAGTCCAGGTGAATATGATTGATCACCCGAGGATCTCAAACAAAAGGTATTGACAAACAAACACACAGACTGACCGTGTGTTAATGAAAGTGTCAGTATGCTGTACGAGGGAGCCGTTTGAGGAATGCCGAAATATGGTGATAAGGTTGTGTTCACATGGGGTTTCATTCATGTTTAGGTGTTTTAATGTTTTGTGGGATTTAATGATACAAAATTCAATACGACATCATATTATTGGTTTACTTAAAAACGTTATAAGTCTCATTTATTTATTATTTGATGACCATTAAGTGTAATGGTTAAGACGTCGGCTACTACACTAAGCGATCCGGGTTCGATCCCCGGGCAGTACAAACACATATGTGCATGAACATGTCTGCTTGTATACTGAGTATATATAAAAAAGTATTTAAGTATGTTTATCCGTTGTTGAGACTCCATGTTATGCTAATATTTAGTTTGGGGCTAGATGGCGCTGTGTGAATGTCAGTGGTATTTAATTATTTTTAACAGAATTTACACAAGAAATTTGGAAGTGTTAACAGTTAAATTAGTATAGGACTGTGTTCTAGCTAAGCATCCACCTATAGCAGATGAGGAGATACTGACATGATTATACCTACTTATCTGGGTATATTCTAAGTGAACAGTGTCCCAAAAATTAAGAAAAGGGGTTTAAATAAATAAAACACGGTTTCTAGTGAAAGTATAAGAATGTGTAATTTCAAAGAAAGTAAGCCGAAACCTAATAGTAATTAAGAAAACTCTTAACATCGTCATACAGAATATATTGATTAGTGACATCTAGAATTTGACTTATGAACTAAATTTGTATTTGTTTTTGAATCTCAAACACTAAGTATAATATGTGTGTTATTACAAAAAAATATAAGTATGTTAAGTATTCATATTACAGAATGCTTCGTTTGGACTATCATCATCATCATCATCAGCTCATTAAACGTCCCCACCGAGGGGCACGAGCCTACCCGTATAGGGTGATTAGGCCTTAGTCGTCCACGCGGGCCCAGTGCGGATTGGACGACTTCACACACAACCTTCGAATCTCTTCGCAGGCGTGCATGAAGGTTTCCTCACGATGTTTTCCTTCACCGTAAGAGCGTCGGATAACGTACATATATTTTTCGAAAATTCGAAAATACATTGGTACGTGTCGGGATTTGAACCTCAGCCCTCCCGGTAGGAAGGCGACAGTCCACACCACTGAGCCACCGACATGACACGACAACATATAGCGCTGTGTTAATGTCAGAGGATATTTATTATTATTATTTATTATAATGTGTATTGTGTTTAAGTTTTTATATACAAGATTATACTCTTAGATTATATTCTTACGTTATTGCTGAAGTAGTATCTAGTTGTATACTCTAAATTGCTCTACATTAATGTGTTTTAATTAAAATGTAATTTTCCCCCCATTATTGTGAACACATCTTTGCCAAAAAGATCCAATAACGTCACCGCGAAAAACCTTATTCCAAATATTGGGGCTCGTTATAATTTACATACACTTTGCTGCTTCGGAATAAGGCTCAAGTTCGCCATCGTTTTATGCCAAGTGTTGAGAAGCCATAAGGCCATACAAACGCGCGCCCTGAATGTCAATAGATAAAGCTATTGTCTATAAAATGATGCGCGCGCGCCGGTCAATGAGCGAAAGTCAACGAAAATGAAGGTGATTACACGTTTGTTATTGTGTTGTGTTGTGATATTGTGAAGTGGGGTCTTAGTTTGGAAATCAGTCATTCAAAATAAATTGATAAAGATTTTATAGCAAAAATATTTGAATATTTTAAAATATTTATTTTTTTAATTTTTTAATATATTATAAATATACTAATTAATGTAGGTACTATAGAAATGTAAAAAAATATTTTAAATAACAACGTTACTAAATCAATGAAAAATATGTTATTTAAAAGATGAACTTAAACGAAACAGAAAAATAAATAATATAATGAAATAAATTTTATATCAAATCATATTCTTAGTCAATTATACTCTAAGTATACTTTTTGGTGTTTCAGCCAACAAATTTGATACATACATTTCAAACATTTATACAATGTTCGGTCCCTCGAGTCCCTTCGTGCTTTGGAAGGCACCGTAGGCCGTTGGCCGTAGTTACCATTTTGTCATTATAATCGTTGACACCCACCAATCCTATTTGTGCCTGCAAGATGGGTTACAGCCCACCTTCTCATATATTTTTGGCATATGCGCCGTAGGACGATATAGGACTGCTAAATTGGGTTGACTGCTTCAACAATAATTGTGATAACCAATACTAATCGAGTACTTATTTGCCAGGTAATATTGGTATCGATCTCGTTGCTGCTAACTGGAGTGGTGGCAGAAGCCCCAGCTCCATACCCCCCCAGCGGGTTCCGACCTGCAGGACCAGCCTTCGAGCTGCCTGAGAGGCCACAGGTAAAATTTGTTTATAATTTTGAAGAGCAAGCAAACAAGCCGATGAATCATCTGATAGTAGATATCGCCATGGGCATTTGCAACTCCAAGGAAGCAACGTTGCAGTCCTGGTCAGTGGGGCGGTCCATAAGGAATAATGTTTGATTCCAAACAAAAAATGTTTTAATTGTATGGTTTTCTTAGTATTGTCGCTATGTTATCTCTTAATCATAAAATATCTGTGAATTATAAAATTGACACATGTAAGAATAAATCACATACAGAAAAATAAAAAATATTTGTATGTTTACTGCGTACAGTTGACAGAAAAACCTTCAGCATCTTTTTTTAAGTTATTAGTGTACAGGACGGTCAGGACGCTCACCGGATGCATGGAGCGGCATTAAAGGCGACCAACAACTAATAGACAAATATTATTTTCCACACGGTAATGCGGTGGTGTCTACTTAGATGACTCAGTAATCTCAGTATTGAGTCTGGTGGTGGACTTCTTGGTGAAGATATTTCATAATTTAATTTGTTCCAGAAAACCCAGCAACAGTACTTACCACCTCTTGATCCACGCCAGCCGCTATCTCCAGCTGCTCAGTATGGTGCGCCAGAAGACGACGTCTCCGTACAAGGTCTTCCCACCCAAGAACAACAGCCTATCTTCCAGGCATCCCCAGTTAATGGCCAACAATACACAGGGCCCAACTTCAACAGTGACATAAAGAACTTGGATGACAGTTATAGGCAAGCTCAGGTTTGTACAAAATTTAGGCCATCATTTATTTGATGTTTTGGGAACTATTCAATTTTAGAGTTTAATGGTGACAATGATACGTTACTTAGAAAATTCTTATTACTCTGTAGAAGCTAAATGACTTAAATCAATGTTAATATATATTTGATTTCATTATAAATACTATTTAAGATAAAATTAAGTAATTGTCTAAGATTTTCAAATTTACTATGTACAAATATAATTAAAATATAATCCATATCATAACTAAAAAAAACAGAATTATATGAGACGAAAAAATATGTTCAAATGTCGATTGCATAATAATCAAATGTTTATCCACAGTACCAAATCCAGCAAGAAAAATACAGAGAATATGAAAGGCAACGTCAGTTTGAAGCAGCTCAGGCTAGAAACCGTGCCAACCAGGCCTCCCCTCAAGTTCCAAGGCAGTTTGGCACTGAAAGCACTATAAGCACCACAGAAGTCACAACCAGAAACCCTGAAGATTTCCGAACAACCGAATCCACAACAGAATTTGACTTGAATGAAGGTGAAACGCTCGACGACAAACGTGACGACAAAAAGGATAAGTTCAAGTCGAAGTATCAAAACAAAACCTTCAAGAATACCCAGGAGAACTATTTTAAGTTCACTAGCTCAGTTGCAGTTGCAACCGCAGTTTGTGCCGTTACAACAATTCGGACAAATCAAAGCACCGCTATACTACCAGCGATTCAACAGGAACCGTCGCAGAACCAAATAGTTATGATGCAGCCACACATTTGCTGCGCTGCCTTCAGTACTGGCTCAGAGCAGTACATTCAAGCTCAGCAAGGCTTTGTTCAAAATCCAGGTCTCCAACAACAAGTACTCGTTGGCAATCAACAGCCTAGTGTAGATTTATTCCGCAAAATCCGCAGCCTCAATTTAACCAATACCAGCCAGCTGTACAACAGGCCCAGCTTCCACAGGCTCAGTTTAGCCAGTACCAACCAGCGGTACAAGTTCAGAGTGCTCAATTTGACCAATATCAACCGATCCAGCCTCAAGGATTCGCACAACCAGTTGTTGTACAACCAGAAAGTGGTGCAATTCAATTTGGTCAACAACCACAAAATCTTCAGCCAAATCAGTATGCCCAAACTCAACCGGAGTCAGAGGATGAACAAAATGACCAAGACCAACCTCAGTTTGTGTACCAGCAAAGTTACCAACCACAAGAAGTAATCTACCAACAGCCTCAACCGCAGCAGTCTTTCAACCAATTTCAACCACAGGTGAATAAAATCATTTAGAATTAAAGTCAAAATCAATTTATTCAATTAAGGGCACAGAAGGCACTAATTAATGTGATATAATAAAATACAATATAAAACATTGAAATTAGCATAGTAAATCACGAAAAATTATTTTGGTATATACGCGTCATATAAAGATAATTGAGAATAATATTCATCATTTCCTATATCCAATAGCCATATTTTAGAAAATACCCTTTGCACGGAGTCACTTCTTCATCCCCAAAGTCAAAAACACAATACACTCGACATTTGAGACAGCAAATGTAAAAAACCCCAAAAAAATTTTCGTTTGAACTATTTTTGCATGATCAACTATAAAAGAATGTTATTTTCCACCTCTTCGTATACATATAAGGAACAATCCCTGATTGTCATTATCATAACTAAAATTGTACACATCATACACAGTACTCTAGGTTAATTTTTCGATTTGAATTTGTGTGTTCAGTATTACCGTTGGGACTTTCAGGAGCAGCAAACCGTGTTCCTGCAGGCGCCACAGCCTCAAGCTGCGGCAAACCCTAACCAGCCACAGTTCAGCAAATGGTTTCCTTCCTCAGGCACAATTGATCATGTACCCACAACCACTGGTCCAGCAATATCAGAATGGCATTGCTTCTCAATACCAAATGGACTAGCTCCTCAGCAGGTACGCTTTCTATGAATTTGAGTAATTCAATACCCAGGTGATTTAAGTTTACTGAAAGGGTATTTAGTTCACCTGGGTGAATTAACTCAGGTGAATTAAGTTTACTGTACTGGAATTTTGCATTCATATTTTTGTTGGAACAGGTTATAGGTGAATAAATGAAATAAATATCCACATTCATTCATTTAGCCCCAAGATCAGCGTGAGGCTTGTAGTATGGGAACTAAAAATTTAAACTTATAGGTATTTTTTGTATATACATAGGAATAACTAGACCAATAAAAACATACAAGTTCATGTACACTAATATTTGTAGATTTTTTTATAGTGCCAACCAGAAAGCTATCGAGATTGCAACTTTTTAGCCATAATACCACCTGGGCATATTAATATTAGGTATATATTTATCTATTAGTTTGTCATTAAAGTGAAAAGGTATAATTGTGAGACAGGCAATTCATACCTGTAAGTTAACAGATATAAAGTTAATTATTGATAATTAAATAATAAGTTTAGTATCCACACTTAAAGTCTGTTACTTTATAGTTCACAGCTCAACCGCAAATTCCACAGCCAGGTTACCAAGGGCAGAACGCCTTCACCAGTGGAAATGACGTGAGCAAGATGACAACGGCATTGAGCAGAATGAGGAGAAAGACAACGAAGCGAATGAAGGCAATCCTGATGACGGATCTACTTCCATTGCAGTGGCTACGGCATTTGGTGCCAGGTATGAATCTTTATCTATCGAAGTAAATAACTAATAAATATCTACTGACATTCAGACAGCGCCATTAAGCCCCAAGTTAAACATGAAGCTTGTACTACGGGTACTAAACAACTGATAAATATATACATTTTATTTTTAAATACACACATATTGTAAAAGAAAACACCGAGTTTTCTTTTTAAAATTTTTGTACTGCCCGGGGATCGAATCCAGAACCCTTGGTGTAATAGCTGACGTCTCAACCGCTACACCAAATGGGTCGTCAAAGAAGAAAGAAGTCCTTTCATATTTGGACTTGGCAATTTCAAATACCTCATTATGGACTTTTCGCGTAAGCCCTTTATTTTCTGAGGAAACAGAAACTAAGGCAGTTGGTAATGGTAATAATGATAAAACAATTAGACTGCCTCAATTACACTCATAGAATTTATATTCTATAGAAAATCTATTATTTCTTGAATCCCACACTTTACAGAAATAATTCCATGTCCATTACCAACTTATCGCACCTGTTGGATGAAATAGGTGACTGGTATACTAAGCTCATAAATAAGCACATTATAGGTGATTCACGCATTTCCTATTCAACCAATGCACCAGCGAATGCTAATTCGAGACCTTTGTTACAAGTGCATTACCATAAAGTTGCGTGACATGACCGAAAACATGGCGATATCATTGTGATTCTTGAACGTGATCGACCTTGGGCTGGATGCCTTAGTTTGTTAATAGACGTCTGCTTTGTAGACTGTGCTGACTTATAATTTTCATGGAGACTTATTTTTTATGTCATAAGTGAACACGACGGTCAGTTCGCCTGGTGGTTAGTGATACGCCTGACCGTAATAGATGCAGTGGATTTGCACCTGCGCTCTCCAGATCGGAAGGCATCAGTCCACACATATGACGACCACCGACGCTTGTAACAATTCTAAATCTATGCTCGTCTCTACATCTACACAAGAGTGACACAAACGTTTGTACTAAAATATTGCTGTACGTGGAAAATTCAAACCAGAAAACCTATAACATATAGAAAATTGAATTGTCTGTTTGTTATATCGAAATGACATTTTTTCTTTATACACATACATATGGAAAATATTTTTTTAAAATTTTTCTGTCTGTCTGTGTGCCTGTTTGTTCCGGGTAATCTCTTAAACGGCTAGCTGGATTTGGATGTACCGTCCAAATGTTTGTCAAATAGCAGATGTAATAAGGAAAAACATGCTTTTATTTTAGAGAACACTTTTTATTTAGGAAACATAAAGCAATGTTTTACGTTACGACTTAACGTAGTAATTTTAGGATATGTTTTACTGCAGGAGAATATTTTATAACACGAGAAATACCGCGGGCAACAGATAGTATTAAATATTAATGTATTTCCAGAACCCAACCGCGAGTGCTTCCGCGGTACGGAGCACCGGCTGTGCCAAGAGGCTCTGCCAATCCACAATCTGCCACCGAGGACACTGCCCAGAACGAGGTAATAAATAAATATGCACTTACATTCACACAGTGCCATCTAGCTCCAAGTTGAGTATGAAGTTTGTAGTGTTTATCAATGATATTCTATATATATAAAGGTAGATACGCCACCCGTGCCTCAAAACCGAACCGCCAAAGAGAATATAGTTGTAGGCTCTTTGTTTAGGTAAAAGTACGCTCATTCGAAATATGTGTATGTGTGCTGTCGCTGCATTCGGAACACTTTTCGCGATTGTTTTTTGAGCATATCACGAACCTTCATTCGCATCAAGGTACATTGTAGTTTCATTTCGGGTTTTGACTTAAATTATGTTATTTTGTGTCCATAGCTATGTATTAGTTTTTTATATTTTATACGCAAGTTTTGTCTGTGAAAGCCGTGGCAGCCATTAAGGCATCACTTAATCATGTATTCATGTGTGTTAAATACTGTAATTGAATTTACTAAGTGTATGTTCTTGTTGGTTGTCCAATAAATAAACCTTTTACATCTTTGAAAGAAAGAAAGAAAGAAAAATTTTTATCGGCCACAATAATTTACATAACAAATTACCAGACAGAGAAAAAAAAACAAGTAGACAAAAACAAAAGGTAAATAATTTCTTACAATCTAGTGGCCAAACAGGTGCAGCCTCAGCATAAACTGCAGTAGTAAAGAAACTACTGCAGCTCTGTGTTATCTGGCTGCACCTGTGGCGAGTGAGTCACATTAAACACTCAATAACAGATAAAAATAATATAAATAAATAACAAAAAATGAAAAAAAGATAATATCTTTGGTGTTTACTAAACCACGGACAAAGATACTTATATACTTTTTTGTAAAGACATATTACAAAACAGAAATACCCCGACCTATTGGCAAAAGTCGAAAGGCATATTCATGCACACAAATATTTGCACAATCCACGGGTGCCCGACGACTCCAGTAATCGCCCATATATTAATGCATCGCTTGCTTAGTTTCAGGATACCAAAATATTTTGAGATTCCCTCAGTAATCATTTAATATTTTTTTTATTACTTGTACCTATTATTTTTTAAATATTGTGTTTTATCGCTGTTTTTTTATATTTTTAAAATGTAAACGTTTAGGCTTAGTTTTAGCTGTAAGTTTACAATGCAATTACTTAAAATTAATAAAGGCTTAAACTATTAGGAAAGGAACTATACAAGGCGGTAGACTCGATACTGAGTCGTCTAGGTAGATACCACCGCAGTGCCAAATATCGTCCTGAGAAACAGGAGTGTTACGCACTTTTGTGTTTCGGGATGAGGGCACTTTAGCTAGTAAAATTACCGGGTATAACAGACCTGTTGTCTCTGGTGACGGTCGCAGTGCGGCATTGATGGAGAATATAACTTTCAGTTGCTGGTCTCCTTAAATGCCGCTCTGTTACGGTCAGGCGTCTCACTTACCATCAAATGAGTCCTGATGCTCAAGACGGTCCAGACCGTTCTATACACTTTAACATAAAAATAAACTTACAAGATTATTTTTAAAGTGTCAAATTTAATATCGGGGAAAATGAATTTATAATTTTAATTTTATATTGATCACATGTTTATTTGAATGTAGTTAAGTAATCTTATTCTATGTTTATATATATTTATTTATTTTAATTCAATGTTATATGAATTTTAATTATTCCAAACAAATGATTTGAATTAGAATTATTATTTTTTTCAACAGGAAACTGAAGACACTGCGGCCGTAGCTGTGGCGAACGCGGTCGCGACTAATAGAAGAAAAAGTGCTAAATTGAGGTATTTTTATTTGATTTAAAACCTTAAAAGGTTTGGTTAGGTTTAGTATTTCTATAAACATTTTAAACCATCTTCAAATTAGGCGTTGTTAGGTACAAAAATATAAAGATTGTTTACTAAAATTGTAAATTTTGAGAATTTCGTTTTATTTAAGGTTCTAAGTTATTTTGGACAAACTTATTTAAAAATATTTATTTCCAAAATCAATTTACTCTTAATATGAAATGTGTAAAAAAAACATGTTGTGCATTGATAAATGCATTTGAGAATTTTTACGGTCAGCGTTGAAAATACAAAAAAATACGCTAACATTTTTGCAGTTGGTAAAGGAGTCACGTATTCTAAACCGCGACGTGTCATTTAATCTTATAAAACGGAAAGCTCCTAAGCTGAACAAATATTTCTATACGCTAAACGTAAGCTTTAATATGCAGATTCGTTCAAACATATCAGATAAAACGTTTGGCGGAAGCAACAGTATACATACTCGTATTATATTCAAGCTAATTCATTGGTAATTCTTGAAGGGTTTTACCCTTCAATATTTGGAAGGGTAAAACCCTTCAAGAATTTTGAAGGGTTTTAATTAAGTTCAATGTCTTGTCTAAAAATCTTAGCAGTTTTCATGGATTAATGTGAATGCTTATCAATTATAAGGTAAGCCCTTAGGAAGTTGGGATAAAAAAAGTAGAAATAGAATAATTTTACCAAGTAACTATATGTTTACTATAGTATACAAAAGTTTAGCCCTCAAATTAATTTGTAACAAAATGCCCTTCAAACAAATCCTTGTCTGACAAGTCATTACAGTGTTTACTGCTGCTGTTAAAAATACTTATTAGGTTATTTGATTAGGGTGTTTCTATATTTATAATATGCAAAAAAAATGTATATAAGTATGTTTATCCGTAGTTTAGTACCCATTATACAGGCTTCACGCTTAACTTGGGGCTAGATGGCGCTGTGTGAATGTCAGTTTATTTATTTATTTTATTTATAATTAGACAAAAAATATTCTTTAAAATGTCTTAAAAATGAATTAACAATGTTTACGTGTACGTTAGTTTTGGTTTTAATTCTACAGCGGTGAACTATTTGGCTAATTTCGCATTTTTTTTGTCTTTGCAGAAGCCGAAGAGTACGACCCGTTTTCACTTTAGACCGTTCTGGACATCTTGTGTTGGCACAAGAACAAAACCAAAACTAGAAGGACTGAATTAAGAACTTTTCTGATTCTTACCCATTAATTTTTAGTTTCCCGTTACGAACATTGAACTCACTATCTACTGTGAACATGTCAGTTATTACCAATTTCCTGGATTTATTTTAAAGAGGTTCTTTTCTTCTTTCTCCATTATTTAAATGTAATTTATTTTAGATTTTTCTAAATCGTATTTAATTTTTGAATAAAACATTTATTTGAAATCTTTTTATTTTATAACCACATACATATTTACCATTGTAATCACTCAAACTCAATGCGTCAATTTATACTTTCATTAACAATATGATTGCACCATAAATACAGAACAACATTACAAAAAACGTAGGCACACTTGTCAGAACAACCATATTCTCCCTTAAAAATTTAACAGGGCCAGATAAAAAAGACTTCATCAAAAGAAAAGACTTCGTGTTTTGAGTTTCCCTGGGCGAGATAGTAGAGACTGTTACTGTATCTCCTATACCATTTGTAGGCGTAATCTCAACTGCAGGAGGTTTCAAAATTTCTAAGTAGTCTCTTAAAATCTTAGGCCGCTTTATTTTTTGAATGGATTTACTTGATGTACCAGAAATCACACTTTTTTGGCCTTCTATACTCAGCCTCATCATAATGTTGTCTATAACTTCGTTGCCAACTAGTGTACACTGTAGACTTTCATCTTTATCATTTCTAAATTCGTTTTTCTCTACAAGAACTTCTTTGTTGGACATAAGTTTGTCTCCCTTACTTTTATCTATATCAACTACAAATACTTCTTCCTTGGTTATACGGTTGCAAAGTTTTTCGGAAATTGGTAGTGCTTTTCTGACTTCACTTATTATTTTATTCGCTAAAGTTTGTTCAAGTTTAATCATAGCAGAGTCTATGACTAACACAAGTCTATCCCAAAGTTCTATCATATTATTCGGGTAATTTTCGCCAGAGCACAACTTTGTTTCTAAATTTTCTTTTTCATCTATGATTGATTTAATAGTGGTCTCATTTGGTAAATTGATGCTTTTAAGAGGGCCTAGTTCTGTTTTAGTTTCAAATGACTTTCTAAATACATACTTAGAACTATCTTTATAGTTTTCAGTAGGTTGGTTTCCTTCATATTTTGGAGGTTTGAACAATTTAAGAGTGTCACCGGCTACAAACACACTGTTTAAATCTTCGCAGCAATTTACAGGAGAACTAGTTGATGGATTAATTTCATGGAACATACCCATATTTATGACTGTATCTATTAATGCACCTTTATCAAAATTATACTTTTTAATTTTTTCGCAGGTTGGTAGAGTTTGTCTTAAGTTTTCTGCATACATAAACATTTCAGAATTCGGTGTTAAGGTGTAATCAGAATTAAAGCTATTTTCGGCTTCAGAACTTGTGTTTCCCAACACATTAGTATTAACGCTATTCTCGCATGGCTTTAAAGTTCTTTCAATTATAGTCCCTTCGCAAAGCAGTGATTCCGAAGTTTGTATATCAGACGGTTGGACTAAAGTTTCTGTACTTAAATATGTATCGTAAAACATTTCACGTGGTTCAGAACTAATACCGGTCGTCTCGTTTTTGTTATTTGTGGGGTTGTATGCAACAGCCACAGAAACGTTGATTACGTCAGATTTGTATGGAATTTTTGGCCCAGAGGGTGATTTCACAACAGTGTTAATTGTACCAACACTATTAAAGTCATCGTTATCGGAAGACGTACTGCCTTGAAGTGTTAAAGTCCCTTCACTGGGATCACTTGAAAAGGAATTTTTAATCGAGAGTGATGAATCTAAAGACTTAGTGTTATTTCCATTTTCAGAAATAAGCGATTGGACGTTTTCTAGTATATTTCCGTTAACTACAAGTCTTTTTAACAGTGAGCCTGGCGATACAATTTTGGTTAATGAATTAAAATTTACTGTTTCATTTAACAGTGCATCTGTCACGGGTCTATTTTTAGCTTCATCTTCTTTGTTTATAGACTTTTTATCATCCTCCAAACTAACAACTACAAGGCAGTTAACGGTTTCGCTGGATTCATTTTGGGAGTCAGCATTTTTATCAGTGTTTCCTTTAAGGAAAACATTTTTTCTGTCTTCTTCAATATTCGTACTGAGCTCAGTTCCGGGTATGCTTAGTGTTGAATTACGTTCTATAATAATAGTCTTTGAACTTACTGCTGAAGACACAGAACTTGCACTACTCTGGGGACTACGCTTGTTACAAATCATTGTGTGCTGTTCTGTTGCTATGTCATCGTAAGTGTCATGTAGTGCAAATGCAACTACATACGAAGGCACTGGTTTAGGAATTCTTGTCGATGTCTTTGGCATTTTATTCTGGATTTAAAATTGTTTTTCACTACACTGAAAAAAAAATTTTGTGTAAGTTCTGTAATGTCAAAAAACCCAATTTATCGAGATTGGTTGGTTAAACAAGAATAAAAAAATTATAAAATATGAATGAATATATTTCTCACAAAAATATAAACAAAACATTATCAAAAACCAAAATCAGATAGCTTCAAAAGCAGGCGTGATGTATTTAAATCTGTATTTTCTATAATTGACCGTGAATTCATATGGGCAGTAATAGTTGCTGGTGGCCTTATAATATCTTTCAAGATGTAAACATAGAACAAGTACATTACTATGATAAGTGGAATCCACAGAAGAATACAGTAAATGCAGCCTTTCCAAAAAGGCAAACCTTTTTTATTTTTATCTTTTTTCAGAATGATTAACATCCATGTATACTGATGAGCAGTATTCATGATTACATCCCTTGTATTCGGTCATTTTCACAGGTATCATTAACTTCGAAGGATTAGACCGTGGCTTACAAGGAGAATTACTTTCAGTTACCGGTCTTGTCTGTGAAGCATAAGTGCAAACACTGGTTACCGGAACATTTTTACGACAATCATCACAAAAGAAAGCAAATAGTTTTTGTTTATTGGTTTCATTTGTGATATTCAGTAAGGATTTGGACTTTTCCGACTCTAAACCCCTTACTGATTTAAGGCCTGGCGTAATGCTAAGTTTCGATTTTATCGCGCATGCAGTCATATCGGTTACTTTTAATATTGATTCGCTTTCTATGACGTGATATGATGAACTACGATTCTTTAATCGGATAACGGCATCTTCCATACGGCTTCCTGCACCACTTACTTTTTTCGGATTTTTTGACAGTTTTATACCCGATAAATGCTGTCCCTTCTTTTCAGTGTTTGAGAATTGAATTCCTTTAGATGCATATGAGATATTCGATGTATATTCCTGTTTATCTTTTTCATCTTCAAGTGTCTTATCAACATTGTTATCATCATGTTTTGCTGTTTAATCGATGAATTTTTGGATATTCTAGATTGTCTCTTAATATATTCAGTGACTAACTGCTCCGTCGTTGCTGATAAATGTTTAATAGTCATTTTAATCTCCTTTAACTCTCTTGATACTTCTAATCTAGTCAATGCAGAACCCTTTTCTACATCTTTAACAATGTTCAATACATTTTCAGATCTTATATTAGAGTGGTCACTTTCCAAAATATATTTATCTTTGCTCGCAGCTCCATCGAGTAACGGTATTATATCAGGGTGCAAATCATTTAATTTCTTTGGATCAGATTGTACGGATTTATCATTAATTTTTGAGAAATCATTGTCATATTTGTTTTCTTTACAGATGTCAGAAGATACAACTTTTGCTTCAAATAAATTGACATTAGAATATTTTTTGTCAAGATTAAAAAATGGATTAATCTTGCAGTGTATTTCCAATTTTATACTTCTTTTTCCTTTAAAGTCTGCAAAATATTTGAAGACATCCTGTAACTGTTTTAAAAAGTCAGCATCCTTTTGAAATTTATTGTACATTCTTTAAATAAGAAAGTAGAGCGTTTGTTTTTATCATTTGTATAAATAGAGCCCGGTAAAGCTTTACTATTAAAAAGTTTGCGCGATTTCCTAATATGTTTCCTGCAGGATTTTAGTTTTATGGAATGAGATGTTTCTTGTATAACACGTTTTTTATCTTGTTTCCTAAGGTTTGGCACATGTGGAAACTCAATACTTTGGTTTATGTAATCAATTTTTTCATGGCTTTTGTCACTCACTTTTTGAGATTTTATAAGATTTTTACAACATAAGTATTCGGCTTCATGAAATTGCATGTTCGATATATTGCTAGCTTGTTGAGGAGAACTAAGTACAGGAACATGTGTTTCTGTCATTGTGTAATTATCAATTCTGTCATTATAATTACTGATTTTGTCAGCGCTAATAAAATTTACTGATCTTCAGCGTAAATGCCTTTGACGAGGCTTGGCATGCTATCCAGTTCATGTTCTTGAGTTTCCTTATTTTGACTTTTAATCGCAATTTCTGTTGCTAAAGAGCACTCAGACGTGCTATTAAGTAATTTCTCTGGCATAAATGTCATTTCCATTTTACCAGTTTGGGTTTTCTTATTTCCTTTTTTATTTTCAACTGGTTATTTTCTGAATACCTTGTCACGGTACAGCTTGATACGTTAATTAGGACTCTAGATTCATTCTTTTCAGACATTATACAGACATCTTTAGTCTGCACCTTTTTGACTTCATAAAGATGTTGTTTCGTTTCATCTGTATCTTTTTTGCACATATTCCTCGGAATGCTTAAAGTTGATATTATCCTCACATGTTTGTATGAACACGGTATTGTGAATCTTGATATCCTTTTGAACAATAAACTACTACTAGCGTCGGTGACTAGTGAGGTTTGTTTTTGTTTGCAGTATTGACAAGTAACGGAATTAGTAGCTGTTTTCTTATTTCTTACTTTGTAACCTTCGCCGTTTCTTTCTACAATAAATGAAGAACAAGAAGACTGGGTGCTAAACGTCTTCGCTTCTAGGGACTCTAATATTGAATCAAGTACATCAATAAGCTTCTTTTTAGTTTCATTATCTTCTTCAAAATGTTTTCGAATCCAATCTTTTAGTAGTGATATTAAGTTGTCAACCATAATCGCTGTTAGATCTACGCTTAATGGAATGGTTTGGTTTGATATTTTAATTTTCTCGCACTATCTCCACATGCATGATCCGGCATTTGATTAACATCCGTCGCATATTGTGTACCAGCAATAGTCGAAGTTTTAGACTTAGATGTAGTTTGTACGGAGCACCTCTCTCGATTCCGTTTTTGCTTGCTCTTATAATATCTTCTGAGTACACATATACCCGTTTCAACACCAAAGTCTCTCTTTATTTTGTTATCGTCTGTGTAATAATCGTGTGATTCAGGTATATCTTTCTTTAATTGCAAAACTCCATGCTTCATAATATCTGAAGCTTCTGAATACGACCTGGAGTGACTACGTATTGTGATGTTAGACTTTTTATATAAAACTTTTGCGTTTTGTTTATCCTTGGCTCCATTGTGTTTGCCCATCGCCTTTGTGTACTCGATGACTCCGTGCGCACTTCTAGAGTCTTCTGCAATTAAAAATATGTCTGATCTATTCATCAGTTTAAAATCTCTTGAGCGTATTCTTTTCATGAGATATTTCTTCTTTTTTTGTGACGTAGACCAAAAACACTTAAGTTATTAAAATGGTTTTTACTCGCTGAAGTAACAAATGATTTTTTTTATTATTAATAAAAAAATGGAACATAATAAATCGATAATGTGTGTGTGTTCTATACTATGTGTATCAGACCATGGAAATTCAATCTAAATATAAGATTTTTTAAAACTTGAAAGGGTCACTGATAAATTTAGTCCGGCCCATAAAAAAGGAACCATTATTGACTTTTATTAGATTCTACTGAATACTATCTGACAATTTACTGACAAACTATTAGAATCAACGACTGTCTTAAAATTTGTCGGTAATAATAACCTATTAGTTTTGCGATGAGAATACTAAAATAACTTAATTTTGTGGAACTATTATAAAACCGCTTTTTCATATATTTCTTACTCACATAATTTTACCTATAATGAAATGCTAGTAAACAATCAATATTTAATAAAAAGGTCAAACATATCTAAGAGATTCTTGTTCCTATTAATTTTGGTTTTAAAGAAAGATGGACCTTACTTACAAATTTGATTTCCAGTTACGTCATTGTACATTAATAATTTCAATTAAATTGAGATCATGCTTCGTGCACTTATTTTGCTGAAAATTTGATGAAAAACGTTGTCATTATGATTGCTAGAATAACGCACATGTTAAACTTCTTAATGCATGTTTGCTGCCAGAAGTGTAAGAGGTTTTATTAAAAGTCACGAGTAAAAGAACTGTTTTACAAGCCTCGTAAAACGCAGACGGTTTTTCACTGTGTTGGAATTCTTAACTTGAATAAAATACTATATACTAACAATAGTGCCAGATATGGTCTCGGAGGCGTGTTACGTACTTTGGTATTTCAGGATGAGGGCACTGTAGCTAGTAAAATTACCGGGTATAAGAGACCTAACATCTGTAGTCTCTGGAGTCGGTCGCAGTGCGGCATTGACAGTGAATATAACTGTTTATCAGTTGTAGGTCTCCTTCAATGTCTCTCTATCATGGTCAGGCTATCACTTACCATCAGGTGAGCGTCTGGACCGTACTGTACACTTTAACATAAAACACTACTGTTAACTAGTAGTTTTTAAACTCGTTAAATTTATTAATAACAAAACGACCCTATGAAGTCTTTTTTTTAAAAGCTTTCATGAAACTTGTCGAATATGTGCGTATATACTAATACTTTTTAATGAATGAATACCCCCGTTATTCAAAAATCTATGCGTGAATTCTATATTATTATAAAGATGCTTACTGCATAGAAATATGTAAATAATTGCAATTATAATAGAAATAAATAGAAAGAAGTTCACGTTTCTATGAAGATTTTTCTTGAAAGGCACCACAATTATAATCATGTGTCACGTAACCTTGGAATTCGTGTAAATTGTATCAGTTGGAGATAGGTGGTGTGATAATAAAACGCCAACCGACACTTAGCCGGTTTTGCTTGTCTGTGGGACATGTGATAAGCTTTTGTTGCCCTAGCATACAACTTTTTGGATCAACCCTTATACTTCGACGATCGTAAGGCGACTCGCTGCTATTATATCTATCGATGATTGAAAAAATTGCTATGCAGTGGAATTTCAAAGGATTATTTATTATCATAATCAGCTTATTAAACTTTCCCACCGAGGGGCATGAGCCTACCCGTATAGGGTGTATGCCTTAGTCGTCGACGCGGGCCCAGCGCGGATTGAACGCTCACCTGATGGTAAGTGATTTATAGTCTAACCATGACAGAGTATCATTAAAAGAGATCAATAACTAATTGACAACTATTATTTGCCATCAATGCCGTAAAAGTGCATAGCACTCCTGTTTCACGGGACAATATCTGGCGCTGCTGTGGTACCTAACTAGACGACTCAGTATCGAGTCTTCCACTTCACGCACAACCTTTGAGTCTCTTCGCAGGTGTGCGCAAGTTTCCTCACGATGTTTTCCTTCACTGTATGAGCTTCGGAAGGCAACAGTCCACATCAATGAGCCACCAACGCTCGTATTTAAATGCAGGATTGCTTCACAAGTTCAAAGCCACTCAACGGGCAATGAGGCGTGCTATGTTTTGGATCTCTAAAATCAGAATCCGTAAGAAATTAAAACTACCGACATAGCCCGCCGGATCAGCAGGTTGAAGTGGAAGTGGGCTGGTCACAGAACCTATAGTCATTAAATTCCCAGTTGTCCAATTGGTAAGACTATATGGTAAGACTACAAGGAATATCCCGCTGGAGCAGACGAGTTCTGGAGTGAAGACCGCGTCTAAGCAAGCGCAGCGTGGACGCCCGGACCGAGGGACGGACGACAGACGATTGACTCGCTGGTAAAGGCTGGAATAAAGCAGAGAACCGGGGTATCTAGCGCAAATTGAGGATGACTTAAGTATGTCCAGCAGTAGACTGCTTTAAGTTGGTCTTGTTTAGCAAAGTTGTCCACTTTTAACTTAAATCCGTCGCCACTCGCCGGTGCTAGGGTTTCTTTCGGTAACTTACGTACTGGTCTCGTCACAAAATACGCTTTTTTATTACGCGCCCGTACATTTTACTTCTTTATTTCGGATCTCATATTGGTTTTTACGACGGCTACCCGACGCGTTATGGGGAAGTGTGTTGCACGTGTTCTTATAACACGTTTGATATAGAATCGACTTGGATTCGTCTGTACTTGTATATTATATATATACTATATTATAGTTATAAGAAAATACAATATTAAAGTTTCGTATGAAACGTCAGACGACTGTGTCATGTAGTGTAGTTAAGAAGTAGGGCTAGTTCAGCGATTTGTCCCACAACA
>PQWD01009295.1:0-32437 GCA_019425675.1 Leucinodes orbonalis
TACTCGGCCAAGACCGCGCAAGAGCACTACCTACCTTTTCTTGATTGGTTTCCGATGTACCAGATAGTTAAAATTTCCGAATATGATACCAATAATATACTTATTAATCAAACAAAGTCTTTAATTGAACAACTCTAATACTTTAGATTTTATTGATATCTATAATACGCCGATTTCGTCATTGACACACTGATGGTGATCATCAAACTGTTTACTTCCTAAACTAAGTATACAATCAACATAAAAAATCATTAAATAATACTTTCGCCCCTCATCCCCTGATATAGGGGGCGAAAATATTATTTAACCAATTTTGCGCTATCACAAAGATATCAGATCTCATGTAGAGCCAAGCTTCAGAATCTCCTCGGCCTAACTTTAAACGACATCTGGGGGGCAACCGCCATCTCTTAAACCAGTATTACTTTAATGATACAGCAGTGTTGTACCAAAAATGGCGAAGTAATATTATTAGATTATTAAAATACTGTTTTAAGAGATGGCGGCAAGCCCCCTCATATTTTTTTACAGCACAAACCTTATTTGGTTTTCTTGGCAACATTTTACATAAAATATTTTTGGTGGGATAATTATAATAACTCACTTCTTATTTTAGGTTAAGAGCGCCAGTATCTACAATAATTAGAATCTCCACAATATCATAATTTTATTAAGTAAATTGAATTAAAAATAGGAGCTCTTAAAAAATCATTTTACAAAGTTAAAAACAAAACAAATGTAATTATTTCCTAATTTGTCTGCATTTGTCGTGCAGTAGAGCGTCGGTGGCTCAGTGGTGTGGACTGTCGCCTTTCTACCGGGAGGGCTGAGGTTCAAATCCCGACACGTACCAATGTATTTTCGAATTTTCGAAAATATATGTACGTTATCCGACGCTCTTACGGTGAAGGAAAACATCGTGAGGAAACCTTCATGCACGCCTGCGAAGAGATTCGAAGGTTGTGTGTGAAGTCGTCCAATCCGCATTGGGCCCGCGTGGATGTCTAAGGCCTAATCACCCTATACGGGTAGGCTCGTGCCCCTCGGTGGGGACGTTTAATGAGCTGATGATGATGATTAAGTAAATTGAATTAAAAATAGGAGCTCTTAAAAAATCATTTTACAAAGTTAAAAACAAAACAAATGTAATTATTTCCTAATTTGTCTGCAGTAAAATATATAATGAAAACCCTTTGTATAGGTTTGGGATTGAGTCTTAAAAAGGTTCTAGAACAATTAGTAAGCCATTGTAAATTTACCGTTAAAGGATGAATAAAAACTATTTTTTATGCGCTAAAAAAACTCAATGTCTTTAAAACTATTCGCTGGAAATAGGAGTATCAATGCAATTTAGCGATAAAATTACATCAACCGGTATTAAAAAATGTATTGGTATTTAAAATTTCGGTTGATTGCTTGTTCGTCTAAAAGTTGTAGGTAATAACTGTATAACTTATTTACCACATTGCTTTGATTTTTTGAAAGCAATATACTTAGATAATAAACTAACAAGATGTACAAACTCAATCGAAAATTGTCCGCGGCAAAAGTCTGCCCAACGCGTCAGCTAGGTAAAATTTTCATTCATAATCACCTTGTTTGCTACATGTCATGATGACATTGTAGTGTGCTCGTACTTTTGGTTTTGAACTCTTTCACTACGCGTTTAGATCAAAAATTAAATGAATAATTTTACGTTTTAAATGTAACAAAAACTATACATATGTATGTTATTATTGTAATATTTGTATGTTTTTTTGTTGACGTTTCTTCGTAATAGTGCATCTAGTTATTTCATTGTTTATATAAGGCAATATACTAAAAAAATATATTAACATTTTAAAAATGGATCTACACATAATGCTGAATATATATTCATAATATATATAACTTATTTGTTTGTCATTTGTTTTACAGTTTGGCGGCAAAATGAAAATAGTATCGGTCCCTGGTTCGTGCTATGTTTTTTAATGACTTTAGATGTCATCTAAATCAACAAGAAAGTTATGACTGACTACGAAAGGCCTTTCACGTTTGGAAACAGTGTGAGGGATGACCTTGCCTTAGATAAAGTATAGTTAGTTCATTGTTTACCTAAGGAGCTCGCAGTAGGATCCTGTAAGACCATTAAATAAAAATCTACAGTTTCAGTGTAGAGTGAAATTATATTCTTGTGAATAAAATAATTAATAATACATTTGTAATTATAATATTGGTAAGTGGTTACTCTAAGGCAATATCGTGCCATTCATATTCAGTCAATGAACATAACTATAGGGTAACCATGTTCAAGACGTTTCTCCGGACGCTATAAAAACATTTTATTATTATTTAGGTTTTAGATTTTTTTAAGTCACCATACCGTCTTTAGAGATACATTCTGCTCAGTGTATACCCTGAACCTGGTATCATAAGTATTATGCATGTAATCTTTGTATTATACAGTATATCATACGCTATTTGACACTCTCATTAATCTGATTGAAGCTTATTTTATAAAATAACACAATGAGCATGATTTATTGAAAAAATGCTACAGTTACATGATCTTTGAACTAATGGATTATAATTGATTGTGTTTTTTTATGTTATAAGTGTACAGGACGGTCAGGGCGCTCACTTAGTTGTAAGTGATACGCCTAACCATGGCAGAGCGGCATTGAAGGAGACCAACAATTGATAGACAGTTATTATCCTCCATCAATTCCTCACTGCGCCCGTCATCCGAGACAATAGATGTTAGGTCTCTTATACCCGGTAATTTTACTAGCTACAGTGCCCTCATCCCGAAACACTCCTGATCACGGGACGATATCTGACAATGCGGTGGTACCTATCTAGACGACTCAGTATTGAGTCTACCACCACAATGTAATAAATTGTAATATAGGCAGCTGTGTTATTTAACATTTTCCATCGAATCCAAACTTCCATTGCAAGCTTTTCAGAGAAAGACGATAGTAATCTATGAGTATCGCACGGACCGACCGCGGCATTGTTCCGTGTCAGACAAGGCCGGCTGATGTAACAAGTGTACCGGTTGCACCAGACGGTCAACGACCTTGCGGACTGTCTGCCGATATTTAGGAATTGTGGTCAACTTACATATATCACATGAATTGCTGTTTGAGCGATTAAAGGATAGCGAGGTTATTATGCAAAATTATCGCTATGAGTAGTAGACTCTACTGGACAGACGTTTGTATAAATTGTGGTAATTATAATTTTTGTTATAAACACAGATGGAGGTCTTATTTTTATAGGGGTTTGTTCGGGTATGTTTACTAGAAGAAAGTGCTTGTGTTGGTGGTTTTTAAGTAACATCATTATGCTCCCTATAGCTTATACTCGTAGCTTAGATAAACAATAAACTAACGATCAATCACGAAGAAATATCATACAAAAAATGTTCGAGACGCTTTTCACATACGTTGACTTATTGTTATATTTATGACATAAAATTATTCATTCAAATATTGACCTTAACACGTCATTTAAATTGAAGAATTTAAACATGAAGCGAGCGACGTAATTATGAATGAAAATTCTGCCAAACTGACGCAATGGGCAGAATTTTGCCACGGACACTTTCTGAGTAAGATTGAGCATCTAGTTAATTCATTGAAAGAAAGAAAGAAAAAAAATCTTTATTCAAATAAATCTGTTACAGATACTTTTGAATCAATTGTTATTATTATCATATTTTTTTGTAACTCTACCACTATTGTTTATCTAAGATTAGTAGTTATTAAAGCTGCATTAGTAGCCAACTTATACGATACTTATCAAGGTAGGTTAGGTTTGGTCAAGATAACTAGCACTATAATAAAAACAATGACTCTATGTCTATAGAACTCGATTAATTTTGTGATAGGCTAGATTATCAGTCAATTTAAGTCCCACAGAAGTCAATTTCTAATAATGAAATGGCCTATTTCCATTCCACATTTTGTCAACATATAACTAGCTACAGCTGGAAATAGCAGAATGTTGAGATGGTAAAATTTCAGAGACGTAAGCTTCGAAGTGTTCAAATGCTTATATTTAAATAAGTATTTCTAAATTCAGTATCCAGGACTAATGGTTACATCATCATCAGCCTTTAACGACCCACTGCAGAGTACAGGCCTGTCCCACTCATCACGCGGACCCAATGCGGATTGGTGGGTGTTATCGACAACTGTCGTAAGATTGTAGCGACCGACGGCTTGACGTGCCCTCCGAAGCACGGAATCGACTTTCTTTTCGGACAACCAGGTGTTTCAGCCTGCAATTTCCTTAAAAAACTGAGAAGAAGCGCCCAAATTGACTTTTTACTGTACGGTCATGAACGTACAAAAAATACGGACCGAGTGTCATTAATACATAAATTGGCGTTTTATTATTGTTTTTATAGTTGAATACTCATTGTACCTAGATAGGTAAAGAGTAGATACTATTTACGGGGTGGACGGTTGAGTTCCTGAGACTTCCTTGAGTGGTGAGAAATAAAGTTATTTGTTATTATTATAATCTCACTCAAAAAGTGTCCGCGGCTAACTCTGCCCAAGGTTGGGTAGAATTTTCATTCAGCTTCACTTGTCATAACGATGTAGTAATGTACTCGTGCTTTTTTGATTTTGTACCATTTCAATGACGCGTTAAAGTCAAAATTTAAATGAATAATTTTATGTTATAAATGTAATAATAACTAAACTTATGTGTCTTGCGGTTCGAAAATTTTTGGTTGACGTTTTTTCATGATTGTGTAGAGTTTTTTTTGTTTATATCAGTAAGTTGTTTCAAAAGTTTATTGTACAAAAACAGAAACCTAAGCAGATATAATCTTCTTAATTAAAACACATACATAAACATCGTAGGGGAAATCAATATCCTCAAGATAACGAGTTACAGGAAAATGTAGTTTTGAATCACGTGTGGTTAACCTAGCAGAGTCGCAAAATACAATTGGATTTTTAAACGTAACACACAAGGCCACCCGGAAAGTCTTGGAAAATATTAACTAAACGCTTAGTTGGAAGGCGATTATTGAAAGTGTTGAACTACTGATGTAATTCAGCGACCTGTTACAGCAGGCTGAGCAATGAGGGTCAATTGGCCAAATGCCGCAGTCTCGTCGATAGAAACGCACTCCACGATAGGGCTTGCGCACATGTCTTTCTACAGGTTTGTCAAACATGTGAAACTGCCGATCATCATTTATCATTATTATATTTTCAGCTACACAAAGAAGGATGCTGGGTACACAATCATAGTATTGTGAACTATAACCATAATGAGCTTAATAATAAGGTACTTATACAAAGACTGATTAAGATAGACTGTAAAATGACCTATGTAGGTAGTACATTGTGAACCTTGTGACGAAATCATAATGAATTATGATTTCGTTTTACGAGATTAACAATAAGAAAGAAAGAACATATTTTTCGATGGTTCACAAATATTCATGCATATATAGACGACCATTTCCACTTACATACAGGTAGGCTGTCTACTTACTTATTCATACAAGCTGTTCCGCAGACATAGGTATTTCTGCTGCATACTATGCACAAAAATGATAGAAGGAAAATATTTTATTTATAATATTCAGTAGTATTTGAGTCTGTCGCTCTTATAAATACAGACAGAGATTATTTTTGTAATTTTGTGTCTTCGTGGTTGATTTTTTATTAATCTCACCTCACTAAGGCGGTAAAGGGACGTTTTCTAAATACTAGATTTTCAATTTGAAAATATATAAACGTTTGAAAACTGATTTTAAATTGTGGTAAAACACTTAAAGTGTTTAAGGCCTTACTCGCAATGTGATATGAGAGACATTGGCCTCGTAGAATGACGCACTGGATGCGTACACACGCTTTCGCGTCAACGTAACAATTGAACTACAATATAATAATTGATACAAATTGAACGTAATGATATTTGATATGATACAATTTTGTGGCCTATTTAATATTTAGTCTATTTATTATTACCACAACTAAACCATTCTCGTTAGGATCATAAAGTGCTTAATGGGGAGACCCATTGCGATGATATTTGGAATGGCCTGCGTCATGATTTGAGTCGTCAATTGCTGGAAGATTGTTTCATCTTAGGTCTACCACTGCCGCATTAGCCATATAGCAAGAGTAGGTGATAGACTCGATACAGAGTCGACTAGGTAGGTACTACCGCAGTGCCAGATATCGTCCCGTAAAACAGGAGTGTTATGCACTTTTGTGATTCGGGATGAGGGCACTGTAGCTAGTGAAATTACCAGGTATAAGGGGACCTAACATCAGTTGTCTCGGGTGACGGGCGCAGTGCGGCATTGATGGAAGATAATAACTGTCTATCAGTTGTAGGTCTCCTTCAATGCCGCTCTGTCATGATTAGGCGTATCACTTACCATTAGGTGAGATCGTCGACCGGACCGTCCTGTACACGTATAACATAAAAAAGTAACAAATGCTAAAGGCCTGGCGGATTAAGGGGCCCCGCGCTACAGTACCTAGATAAATCATATATCGTAAATTATCGCCTGTACGCCCTAAGCGTGAATCTCTTTGGTAATGTGGCTTAGGTTTTTTTTTATTTACCTATATTTGTAATGCACCGATTTCGTGTGCGTTTTTTTTGCACCGAGTGTATTTGTACCCCGTAAGGTTCCGTTGTGGCACATTGTGATTGAATGGTAGAGAGCTGTGAAACGAAACATAGAATACACAGCTATCAACCTACTATGAACTTTTATGAAACGCTTCTTTTTTAATTGCAATTTTCGTAGCAACATTAGGTAGGATCACAGATTTCTCAATACAGGAGATGGGGCAAGCCGCGTTTAAAGTGCGACAACTGTAAGCTCAACGAGCATACACTGGCTACCAATTTACGGTCTGTGAGACGAGTCAAGACGCACGAATATTAGAAGAAATTACCGTTTTTTTTCCAAAATGCTATCCTGTGATTGCACATTAATTGCGATGATGGCATGTTACAATTGTGTAACATGCCATCATCGCAATGAATCAGTAAATTTACCAAGAAATATAATAACTTTTCACAGGTAAGAACCGAAAAGAAATTGCGACACTGGGACTGCCTATAAACTTGGCGGCTTGTCCAGTCTAAATATTCTGATGTCTGTGGGTAGGATAGACCTTACATTTATTATTACAGCTTGACTTTCAACTTATACCTATATCCCCGAAACTAAAGTGGTACTATTTTGTTGACTTGTGCGACTATTGAGTATAAAAAATAGTCCTGAAATAGTACTATTTCAGGACTATTTTTTTTAGCGTTGTCAAAATTCATTTTAATTGCGATTTCAAATATGAGCATTACAGCTTGTAGCACACCCGATTTTGTCACTGACATACTGATGATCATGAAAATATTTATATTCTTCCTGAAGTGCTAGAAAACTGAAAATTTTTATGTAATCTAAGATCAGTACACAACTAACCAAAGTTGTAAACTTATAATGTTCGCTCCCCAGCCCCTAAAATGGAAGTAGAGGTTTATATTTTCACCAATTTTATAAATTAGGACATGATAGTTTCCACAGGGCTGTACCTACATAGTAACTAAAAAACCTATTAAATGGTACGTAAAAAATGAATTAACACTAAATATTACATGGTACATACATATTTAGTTATATGGCTTAGGCTTCACTAGGTACTACCACAGATAAAATAAATTTACTGTACTACCGAAATATCTAAAACTATGTTGCTTCACGGAAAAAATCAGTAGAACTATTTAGCGCAATTATGACCGATATAGGTACTTTATAATAGACCAGCATTAAACATTTCTTCCCATCAAACGGGTAGAAACATCAAAACCAGGGGGCCCCTTGTCAGAATTTAGTACAGGCTCCGTGCTGTCTTAATCCGGCACTGACCACTGTACTGAGCTTTGTCGATTATATTACTGCGCCCACGGAATGATTAGAGGTAGATCCTTCCTTAGTGACTATTGTACCTACTTATTCCAATATGCCGTAAGAATGTGAGTGTCAATAGATTTAGGAATTAGTACTTAGCATTTTTTTATAATTCAATGGTAACTTACCTATAAAAAATCTTCAACAACAGTAAGTAGTTCGATATAAGATCGTTTAATTTTTTTACCAACCAACTTTACGACATTGTTAAATAGGGCAAATTTCGCGACATGTTAATGACAAATCAATTACATCTCATTCGGTTTGCTTGGCCCATTTTATTATTTGCGTTAGAGGGGTCAAGCGATTTGTTTACTTATATATCAATGACGCCCGCAGCCATGTCATGACACAAATCTAACGATACGATAGGTTCTGCGTAAACAAGTGTTGTTCAAGGCAGCATGACGTGCTTCGTTTTGTTGTTAAATATTACATTTACAGTTATGTTGTCAGTTCATTCATGGTTATTGTTCAATGTCATAGATAGTATTATCATATATAATTTTTATTAGAATGATAACTATTTCAATCTTAACAGTAATCGGACGAGCTAGCTAGGGTCACTGGTTGAGAACATCAGCGTTAAGTCACATGTCTATCGAAATTTTATAAGGTGTATTTTAGAATGTGCGTAAGTACGACACAGAATTAAAATACCCCCTACTTTTTACTGTTCCGAATGCTTTAACCCTCATTTGGTTACTGCGTCTATTCAAGCACGCGTCGCAAAGGAGTGGAACGTCCAATCCCTAGCTGTCGACATAAATCTGCTACCCGCCACTTTGGCCGGATCATCGGTTTATCTGTTTAGGAGTCGGCCTACGCCTCTTTTAATTATTTATTAAGGAAACAGCTTTCTCATAACTCATAGGTATATGAGCTTATAAAGGAACACATTAGCCTTCTTAGTTTCCAAAGACGAATTGTACCTACATATTACCGTTACGTGAACGCCACTCGAGGACCTTTCCGCCCCATCGGCCATCGGGGCTACACACTATGTGGCCTGCTACTACCCCTTCAAGCAATGGCGTATCTTCTCGCAGGAGCCTCGCACCCAAAGGGCTTTGTACTCACTTGGGATGATGAGTTCAAAAAGGCTGAACACACAACGATTAATCTGCTGGTCTAAACTCAAAGAGCGCCACGTTAGTAATTTTGTTTTGTTTTTTTTTTGAGTTGAGAAATAAAAATTAGAAAGAGATGAGACACTAATGTATTCCTCTCTTTTAGGTATGTTGGTGTTTCTTAATAAGATTACAACTGTTTGTTTTCTGCCATGAGAACATATATGTTCCTCCGTAACTATTTTTGGTACCTAGTCTTGTAAACACAAGTATGTTACCGCAGAGGACCAAATAAATAAAACAAATGAATTAGTCATCATTATCATTTAATGAATCTGTTATTTACAAAAGTTTTCGGTGGACAATCAACAATAAGCTTGCAGCTGACGGCGCATGCGCGTGTAGCACTCGTGAAACACTGTACATTGCAGTTCTCATCATAACGAAACTGTTTACACATTCACTTGCTTACACAATATACAAAATACACAACAAAAACATTTATCATTAATACAATTAGTAACTATAATACATTATTTATTTTTTTCCTTCATAAGAAATAACCAATTCATTCACATAGTAAAATATTTTAACAAATGTAAAATTTATGATGACTGTAAAATATTTAGATTGTCAATATAAATATTTTGAAACGTCCCCAAAAGCTTGATTAAATACCAGCAATGAAATGTGTAAACAGCTTCTTTTTCACCATAAACCATAAAACAATACTTAGAGCCAATACTGAAAAAAATACAATCATATTAATAATTTAACCGATAAAGTGTTAGAAAAGTAGGATATAAATCGTGTTATAAAAATAACGCACTAACATTCAAATGGTAAACATTTTCAAGATTTCCTCTGCAATGATAACTACTACCAACACTAGGTAGTCGGTACGATTTGCATTTGAACTTTGTAGGTTTTTAATTTGTTGAAAATACAATTGATACAGTTACAACATTAACCCTTGCTTTGTAAATATTTTTTTTATCTTAAAAACATAATAACACTTTTGGTTTTTACATAAAGCTATAACAACAGTAACATTCATCGATAACTTTTGAATATTCCTTATTACATTATACATTTTATACCAGTTTACATTTAATCTTAAAACGAAATTTTATGATTCATAGTAAGTTTATTATTAATTCATTAAAATATGGGCTGTTATAAAAGAAATATAATACGCCTATAACTGTCTCAAATTTATCACATAATACCGTTTCTCTATACCTAAACATTTCACTTCACGTTTCTATACGTACATTATTCTTATGCTTATAGGCTAAATTATGCTTTTATTGACAAAAAAATATCTATGACAAAAATATATCATATATCTATATAATTCTTACATTATTTACATCTACGCGACTGGCAAGTATATTAAAACGATAAAACAATACAACACTATATTTTATACAGTAAGGTGCGTATTCCCGAACGTTGACTTAATTTGAGTAAGAGAGGGAGTGCTATTTATCGTATAGAGCGCTATCCCTGTCTTACTTTATTTAAGTGAAGATCGACGCTTGTCTCATATCGTCTCCTTCAAGAATACGAGCCTAAGAGTTCATATGACATGTGCCTCCTACGATACTCGTTAATTGGCCGATACAAATTTACGAGTGAGGTTCTGTTTGTTGAATATCGGATTCGACAAAGTCATAATGTTTCTGCAATGCTGATATAATAGTATCACACTGTTTTATCTTCATAGAGCCTACTGACCTACCTGTCATTTTTATAAACAGTATTTGGTATTACATGTTGCACAGAAAAATTGACTGCGTTGCGTCCACTAATCTGCTATTTCTATTCACTTACACTTTAGTTCACTTATTTACAGGAATACGTTGTTCATTGCAATGGCACACGAAAGATTAGTTCAACGTGGATATTTCAATTCAAAAATAGATTACACCGTTACTGTTCTCATTTAGACCTACTACCCATGAGACAAAAGATCTCTACAAAACAGCAACTATATTAGTGTTCCAATGGAACAGAAACGGTTTAAGTTCTCATAAAATACAACATACTAGCTACCGTTAAAAGCCAAGCTCGAAAATTTTAAGATAGAAAAGGCTGACATAACTATTTATAAGATCACGTGGTCTATACTGCCCTCGTTTATATAATAGATATAAAATAAAAATAGCCGTTAAATACCTTATCTCAAACATTTGTATTTTTTGCTAGCGTACTTTGTTGCCATAGCTCAATTATCTAGGGTTTTAAGACTTCGTTACATTGACAAAGAAGAATAGGCAAGCTAAACGATTTGATAACAAATTCATTTTATAAGGTTTTTTTAACCAACGTCCATAAGTTTCGGAAGGTATTTTTACGATTGATCTTAAATCTAACGAGGAAGAATTTAAAATTGTATACTCGTATGTAAGAATTTTAAAGGGCCTAACTATTTTTGTGTATTTACAAATCTACCGGTGCTTTTTCATATCTATTTGTTACTATTTACAAGATTTATAATTTAATGGACATTACATTTCTTTGACAATTAATTTCATCGAACTGTTGCAATTACTAAATATTTTATTGTCAAGTCCAAAGAAAAGCCGGGTCATGTATAGATTTACGTTTTGGAATTTATAAAACATTTTACATATCTAATTAAGTTCCGTTCTAAGTACTTACAGCCTATAAGTACTAATATTATTGCTATGCTGAACAAATAACATCGGAGCTGTAAACGGTACCATTTAAAACGAATAAATATTTATTATATCGTCGTAGCTTTCACAAACATTATATTGACGCTAGCACCACGATAAATATTATGGCACGTTGGAATTAAAACCCTTTCTTAGTATAAAATGCAATGCGACTGTATCGCTTTATTGCTTGCAGTCAATTCCAGTTCATTATTACCTACACACGTTATTTTCTCATAAGGTAATTCACTATAAATCGGGCGCTTTTACCATGGTAACTTCATTATATTTACATTACTTTCGAGCTTATTTACCGTACATAAGTTATCATATCTTGTTTTACCTGCAATTTAAAATTGCGCAAAGAAAAACAATTGTGATCTCATGTGTGCTATTTTTCTATTCCTTGGCCTGATATCTAATGGTCTTACTAGCACATCTTGGTTGTGCTAACAAAAGCATCCAAAGTAAAGCCAAGTACAATGTTAATTTCAAGATGCCTTTAAAATATGTCTCCATTATAATGAGATCGTATAGAATTATTCAATTAAAAAAATATATGACAATTTCTAAAGACGCCTTGAAGTCGTCAGCGGAATCGTATATTGGAATCGTTCATTATTTATAATAAAGTGCGAGCATAATATGACTCTTAAGCTTATGTATGTTTCTTTATACAAAATCTTATTAAATTAATAAAAATAAGTCACAGAAAACTTTGAGTAATTATAGTACATTGGGTTTAAAAACATTAAGGTTACATTTAATAGGTAAAAAATTAGAGCACAATTTGTATGTTTGCGACCGCTATGAGCAAATAAGTTCCCCGTCCCCATTATATTTGGGTAAGAATACCTATAAGAGTAATAGCTGAGTTAGATGACCTAAAGAAAGAAGTAGCGAGAGGGCGGATCATAGTTATAGCATACATTTGAGATATGTCCCAAGTACTTCTCGTGTTTGGGCCAACGGGACGAGGTTTCGATTAAAGCTACACAGAATGTCGTAAATATACAAAAATGAACGAGATGGCATTACGAAGCATCTCTTCCTTTTGATTGGACTATTTTGCCGTAATATTGCAATTTTCTAAATTTAAAATTGGCCAATAAAAAGGTATTTGAGAAACTGCCATAATTCCATCTTGTGGATAAGTTATTGTTAATAAATATGTTTTTTTACAACAACAACTTTAACGATATCGGGCAATTAAACTGTTAAACAATAGTACATGGTAGAGTTTTGTGAGCGATCGTATCAAGGATGTAGTTTGTTCAAATGTTATCACCATCTTTGTAGATTTTTTAGCCATGTCCCTTTTTGCGTTCATAAAAATCAACGTAACGTTAATTTTCATAAAAACTTTAATGATTTGTGACCAAATCTGGCCTGACCAGAATTATTTTCGGGCATGGCAACCCTATATATTTATTTTTAAACATGGCAATCCTTATCTGTTTAAAGCACGCTTTCACGTTGATGAGGCGCAGGTTCGTCTGGGGAAGCGGCTGTACGTGTTATAGCCGGCGGTCTTGAAGCCAAACGAGCTCCCATAGTGATGGGAGTGTCGTCGGGGTCATCGTCCTCGGCTTCGTCTTCGTCGATCGGCGTTAATACGTCTATGGGTTGTTGTACTTCTTCTTGTTTCCTGTGAATTGATGTAATGTTTTAAACCAGCTTAAGTATATCGTTATATAAAATTTGTTACAATTATTTTACTATTTATTACGTTACTAGGTGGTAGACTCGATACTGAGTCGTATAGTTAGGTATCACTGCAGTGCCAGATATCGTCCCGTGAAATAGAAGTGGTTTACACTTCTGTGTTTCGGGATCAGGGCACTGTAGCTAGTTAAATTACCGGGTATAAGTGGCCTAACATCTGTTGTCTCTGGTGTCGGGCGCAGTGCGGCATTGACGGAGAATAATAACTGTCTATCAGTTGTTGGTCTCCTTCAATGCCGCTCTGTCATTGTCAGCCGTATCACTTACCATCAGGTAAGCGTCTTGACCATACCGTACCCTATACCTACACTTTAACACAAAAAAACATATTCCAGGCTAGCCTGCCCTACACTCCCTAGCCTGGAATACATTTTTTTTTCATTAGTTTAATCTTAAATTATGACATTATTATTTTGTCATCACAAACGAGCAATTCATGGTACAATCAGTATCGTTATATGATGTGACTCAATTGTTTAAAACCGTAAGAAATGAAAATAAAAAAATATTATTAAAGGATTAACGTTATATGATATTTTTTATTTGAGTAGGAACTTTTTTGGCAGCATGAAATGCTGTTTTCTTAGTAAAACAATTAACTAATAGATGCACAATCACGGAGAATCATCAACCAAAAAATGTTCAAGCCGCATGACAAATACGAATAGTTATTTATAGTTTAAATATAACATTAAGAACGTTTAATTATTGATTTAAAAAAAATGTAGACCTTAACGCGTCATAGAAAGAGTACAAAATCAAATGCACGAGCACACTATGGAAGTATGACATGTAGCGTGCGATGTGATTATGAATGAAAATTCTGTCCAATTGACGCGATGGGCAGACTTTTGCCGCAGGCACTTTTTGAGTGAGATTGTGCATCTAGTTAATTTGTTGTTTAAACAATGTTTTTTTGCTAATACTATGGATGAATTATCTACCATAAAAAAACTTTTCTTTCTTTCTATTTTACCTGCGGAATGTGGGTGCTGCGAAGGATGTCAATGTAGCAGCTAAGAAGAAGGCGGCTGCCATATAGAAGGAGGCGTCGTAGTTGTTGGTTGCATCGTACACCGCACCAGCCAATGGCGAGCCTACTATTGCAGCGGCGCCTCTGAACAGGATTAGAAGACCGAATGCGTTCGTGAGCTTATCCAATCCGAGTAGGTCCACTAGGATGATCGACGTTAGCGATATGTATCCGGCTGTAACAAAAGTATAGATATTCAGCTCCCTTTACATTGCAGCTACTCGACGTCCACTAGCTAAAACGCTCAGTTAATAAAACTGACGGGCACAATTTTTAGTTCGGTTGATAGGTTAAATTGTGCACGATTATACACATTATTTTTATAATGTAAATATTAATATAAGATGTAAATAGTAATATAAGAATTGCAATGTTCTATGTCTAAGTTGTTTTCCGTTAAACAGGGTTTTCAACAGCTTAATGGCACTGTGTTTATGGATATTTAATTATTTAGAAAGGCTAACATTTATTAATGATATCCTTTATCGAAGTTTAGAAACGATTAGTCTTTATATGTTTATATAAAATAACACATTTACACTTGCAAAATGGAAAATGAAAAGTATTATAAAAAAACATGCAAAACCAAGTTAATATATTGTGCGTATATTTAATACATAGTTTATAGTATGTGATTGTATAACTTACAAATAGCTATCCCGAATGCGATGGCAACAGCAACATAAGCAGCATACGAATAACAGAAAGGTGTCGCCGCTACTGATATCTGAAACATATTATTATATTATATATACTATTTCGTTATAATAATAAATAAATATATATATGATGGGGGAGACCTATGTCCAGCAGTGGACTGCGATAGGTTGAAGAGAGAGAGAGAGAGAAATAAATATCCACTGACATTCACACAGCGCACAAATATTTGTACTTCTCGGGAATCGAACCCAGAACCATCGGTTTAGTAACCGACGTCTCAACCATTACACGAGATGTGTCGTCGTATGGCATGAAAGCTAGACCTGAATCGCGACGCTCGCTTTCAAAGTTAAAGTTGTAAAGTATACTAACCGTAGCAACAACTAGGCACATATTGTTGAGCAACAGCGAGTCATCCAAGGGAAGTCGGCCACCCATCCGCAGATGATACGCCGAATGTGTTCGTGATGCCGATTATGACAGCAGGAACGATGCCTTACTCGGATCCACCCTGCATATTGGTACAATTAATTACATGTTATTTATTGCGTAGTATCAACTACAATTAAAAAAGACGAAAACTAATGTTCGCTTATAATAATATGACTTAATAAAGAATCTGTTCAGTTAGCTACGACTATCAGAAACTAGTAAAATTATCAGGTATAAGAGGCCTAACATCTGTCGTCTCGGGTAACAGTCGTAGTGCAGTGTCGACGGAAAATAATGACTTCCTACAGTAATTTTTTTTATAACTCATAGTCCCATACAAGCTACGGGCTGATGATAAGCGGTTACCGAAGCCTATAAACGCTTACAATACCAGAGCACTTCATGCGCGTTGTCGACCATTTAAAAGATACCTATTTACTCACCTGTTAAAGGACCCCATACAATAATCACCTGGGAACCTCCTCGACAGGGAACTCATTCCACAATCGGAGCGTTCGCGGGACGAAATTCCTCTGGAACGGTACTGTATACGACCATTGAAGTTCTAATGTTATGGATGGACTGCATATACTACTGCACTGCAATACCATGTTGTCATGGTCAGGCGTATCACTTACACTAGGTGAGCGAGCTTATGATATAAAATACAGGTGTCGTTTATCGAAGTTCCAGTATGTGTACGTACATTAAGCGTGGCAGCGTCGACGATGTAAACGAAGGGCACGTAAAGGCCGGCCATTCCGAACACGTTGGACACGCCGATCAACATGAAGGCTGGGTCCCGCAATAAGCTCACATCCAACATCGACCCTAAAGCAGACTTGAACGATGCTGGCAGCGACAGGCACGGGCACAGGTCGTACTCCGGTGTTGAACGAAATATTTGATTAGCTTTTTTTCTTCATTTTATTGGAGATACTAAAGGAACTTTTATAATATATTTATTACTTCTAAGATTAAAGTACATAATTCATAGACTATATAACCGGTATTTATATATTATATTTGGGTTACTTGCGTTACTTAGTCTTTTATTGATGCGACTTTATTAAAGCGTCCTGACTGTCCTGTACACTTTGTTACATAAAAAATAGAATTTATATATATATATATGTATATCTGACGCTAGGGGAGACCCTAGCGTCAGATAACCTGGTCCTACGCTTTTCTCATCCAGCCTCTACCAGCGACTTTTCGCAAGTCGTCGGCACAATATCGTTCCATCGTATCCATTTATGATACTATAAACATTTTATACTAACGCTCATGTCTCTCCAGGTCTCCAGTCTGCCTGCTCTGTGGCAAACTGAGTACAGAGTTCCGATACCCCTGCAGAGACTTTTGGCTTTGGAACTGCGGTAGGTTGAGTACGGAGCCCGAATAGAAGATGTCTTTGCGGGACATGGGCCGAACCATGCGCGACGGCTCTTTAGGCCCGGAGACTGACAGCTTTGACGTATACATCATGCTTTCGGTGTCACCCTGAAATAAATATATTTGATTATTAATTATTGTATTTAAAAGAGGTTTATTCAAGACATTTTGGCTACAAAGCCAGCGAAAAGTGCAGGAGTTGATTCAGCGTAACAATAGCTTTTGTCTACTTTATTGGTATTGTTTATGATTTGTTGAAGATTTTGGTAAAGGAGTTGTTAAAATCGAGCTTGCGATGGCTCTAAGGGTTTGGTAAAGGAGCTTTTACGTTTCACGGCTCGTTTTCAGCGCTTTCATATTCTTCGGTCCAATATTCTTCATCATAATTAATATCGGTCTCTAAACGCTGTTTGGCCGGCAAAATCAGAAGTATCGTGACAAGCACAAAAGCTTATGTCCACGTTATGTACAATCTTATAAATGATTCAATTAAACATTCATACGGATATCTTATGGTGTTAGAGATGGTAATAATCTCAAACTTCATAATTCAAAGCCAAAGAAGTGCAATGCTCCTTAAAACCATACAAAGAAACCCATTAATCGTTATATTCTTACAGCAAATACAATTTTATGTATCAACAGGAACAAGGCAATTGAACGCTGGCTGCCTGCCAAAATGTTAAATGTACGATTTGGCACGACGCGCGACAAAAGTTCAAGGTGCTCACAGTTTCGTCTGGATGTCACATAAGACAAATTTATTATAGTACATATTGACTCGAATATTATTTACAAAACCAGTCAAATTCCGTCAAAACATCAAATTCCAAGGACGTGGAATTGTGTAGTACGAGTACCACCCATCACAACGTTTTTTTACCATTTTATTTACTAATATAGTTGCTATGGATTTATTTACGGAAACATTTAATGATGTCAGCCCCCTGACTATAAGTGACCACTATTGATTTTATCCACTTTTGTGTATTATTTGGACCACAGTACAGTTCTCATGCTAAATAATAATAATAATAATAGTTCTTTATTTCAGATAACTCCAAGATCCATAAAGTGATAGTAAACAAAATATATGCTAAGATATTAAGTTAGAATTTTACTGCCTGTGTCACTTTTAAACCTTAACACATTTATCATCATCATCAGCCTATAACGGCCCACTGCAGGGCTCAGGCCTTACAGCTTTGCTATGGGGTCTAGTTAAGCTATTGGTATATAAACACAAATGTATCAATAGCTTAACTGTTAAGGCGGATATTCATCTTGTTTGAAACAGGATTTATCTAGATTTATTGTGGTCTTCGGGGATATAGTTGGGAATGCACATATGTATGAAATAGAAAGAGATAGATGTTCTGTATGTAGCCTAGATATCTTACAGTACATAGATAACTATGTATATATAAGTATAAACTTACATCATTGCGATGACTGCTCACTGAGGTTTTGGACGTAGCTTTGATAGCGGCTAAGGACGGTTTAAATCTGTAAGTGAGATACATGTTGTAAATTAGGCTATTTTATCAAAAATATTATGACAAAAATGTTTCAACATATATTTGCAGCCCCAATCATTTATGTAGGTAAAAATGAGGTTGATATGGTAATTTCATCAAATAACAATATACTGGACTAATAATTTTGTAATATTATTTTATTATTTGATAAATTACAATATAAATATATGAATTGGTCCATAACTAGATAAATAGTTCTTCTTTCAACTGCATTAATTTTCAACCAAGTACACAACATCATAAATAAATATTTTAATGTTTACAACATGTTAGGGATATAATAAATTCAAATGAAGTTATTATAATACACATTATATTAATGAAGTACAGTGGAGCACTTAAGGTTTCTAAGTTTATTATTAACATTAATATTGATCACACAATATTAACATTATGAAGTGCATATTTACTACCTGTCATATAATAAACATTTCTTAAGATACGTCAATTGTAATATGCGTACTTAACATAGTTGAAAATACTAGCAAAGTACTATATACAGATAAAATAAAATAACTAATTTGGTAGAATGTAAACTGACGAATAGGAGATAAACGTTCGTTTCCATTTAACCTAAAATTTCCAATATTCAACACAATGGAAAATCAACTCTTTGGGATATCCACTTTATTTAAACCCTTTGACCACTGCAGACGGATGCAGCGGTCAAAGGGTTTAAACTTTAAATATAAGTGGATACCATTTCTTCATATAGCTTTAAGCGCATACACATTATTTATTTTTTACAAATACATGATTTACTTCAGTCAAAAGAAAGCCCGACAGAAAGGAAGACATTTCTCAACAATGATACGAAGTGGGTATCATTGTAGGAAAGTATGGATGTCGAGGCATGTAATGACAAAGAAAGGCTTTAGGAAAGATGGATAAAATGTATCAGAAAATATATCACTGAGAGAATTTCTTGATGATACTGGAGGAGTAAACGATAAAATGGAAGAAATCCCACTAATTTTATTAAAACGTGCCAATCTACATGCAATAAAAAACTCGTGTATGATAAGATAACAAGCAACCATCAAAGCATATGCTGTGTATACATTTCTTAGTTAAATTAAAAAATCCATATATTTTTCTAAATATACTCATATAAAGCAACTTAATCATGCAGTACATGATACCCAAAGCCATTTTCGGGTAAAATGTATACAAGTAGTTGTACAGTAGGCGGCAACAATAATTTATTTTCTTCTTATCGGAGGTTCAGAGTTCATAACCTTTTTACAACCTCTGATATATTTTTATCTAATGTTTCCTTTGGAAGAGCTTCTTGCCATCAACGGCTTAATGTGTTCTGCTAAGCACAAATCATCTTTTATAGTAGACAATTAGATAAACAAATTATTAATATGTAAAAAAAGAAAGAAAAACATAATAGGTTTATTATGAGTGAAATATATTTATTTCTGAGATTGGTATATATATTTCATTGCAACAAGAAATATCTAATACATCAAAAGGTCTCAAAATACTCCCCCAGTTTAGAGATAGATTGACGCGTACTGTACTTTAATAGATACCCATACCAGTTCCCATTCCGTTGGCAAATCATAAAAAACACTACGGTACCCGTCCTTTGCTGACCTATCTCCAGTGGACTGCTTGCGTTGGCGATCGAAGAATGGCACAGAACCGTTCTTGGGAGGCCAGGCGCTTGGGAACTGAAAGCGGGTGAGGAAACGTTGCGGGACATCTGTTGCTGTGGGTGTACGGCCGAGCCATTCTCGTTCTAAAACAGTACACATTTAGGTCTTTATTGCGGAATAAGAATTTTATTTGTGTTAATATTTAACTAAGGCGAAATCGGCAAAAGGGATCAGAACATTTGGTTACACCTAAAATCATAAATCAACAACAATGAATAACAATAATTCGGAATTGCTATTTTCTTTGATTTTTAAATATGGATCTATTTTCTGCCAAAAATGTCTAGTTTTTATTGCGGTTGTAAAAATGTATGAATGGGTTTTAGTTTTTCATATAAGACAGGAATTGATATTGTTTTCAAATTATTACAAGTGAATAATAAAAAAAAAGTATTTTAAAGATTAATAAACGCCAAATACTTTTTTTTGCAAAAACAATGCCACATTAGAACGCATATGATAGGTAATCCGTTAAAGGCAATCATTGTTCCTTTCCGTCTACTCTGTACCAGTTGCCAAGTCATGTGATTTTAACAATACACTAGTTTGATGACCTCCTCTGTCATACATTTAAATATTTATGGATTTAACATCATTATCAGCGGCTCACTATAACGTCCCCACCAAGGGGCACGAGCCTATCCTCATAGTTGTTCACGCGGGCCCAGTGCGGATTGGCAGACTTCGCGCACAACCTTTGAATTTCTTTGTAGGCGTGCGCAGTTCATCACGATATTTCCTTCACCGTAAGAGCGTCGGTAGCGATACATATAATTTCGAAAACACATTACGTGGCGGAATTTGATCCTGAGCCCTCCCAATCAGAACATTCCACACAATTGAGCCAGCGACGCTCTAATCTCATGAATTGAATCTTACCAAGATTTAAACACTTGAATTGAATCTTGCCAAGATTGTGGGACTAATACTGACGAATTTATATGGTCAATTATTTCAGGAGGTAACTGTCCTGGTAATCTTATATGACTATCTTACCTTCTTCTTTTCGGCATTCTCGTCTATGACTTTAGCTTCAGTTATAGTAGGCAAAGTGGGTACTGGGGGTACTCCAGGCATATTCGGTACCGTCGGTACTCTCGCCAGTGCTTCCAGATTTAACGAAGAGTGCACACCGGGGTCCACATTCAAAGGTGCCTGGAAAAATACAAAAAAATGCCTTTGACATGTTGTTTATAAAAAAAAAACAATACCATAGACTGTAAAATTATTGTTTAATGATTACATATACCACCACCTTACATAGTATTTAATACGCCAAATACCTTAGCTAGTTAAGCGCAGATATCAATAACATATCGTATAACCCGGTTATTAAGAATGCTATTAGTAATTTCGGAGTTTTCAATAAAATGTATGAGTTTAATATATTCGTGCAGCGGACAATACCAGTTTCGATACGTTTTATTATGAAATTGAATCGAAAGAACAAAGATGGTCTGTCGCTTCGACCCTGCCATGAAAAGATTATGTTGATGAAAAAAATAGGTATGTACTCTTATGAGAGAGTAATCAGCATACGACACGAAATTCAATAATCCTCCAGCATTTGAAATTTATATAGTTTATTCAACTATAATGACATTATTATAACTGCCCGAAGCGAAATTCCCAAAAATGTACATCACTTATCATTATATGCATACAAGGACGACACAAAAGGCCACTCATTTATTCCAGTACCTACACCGTTTGGATGTCATGTAGTAAGAATCCTTTGTTAGACACATTCATGTATACCATATACTCATTATGCTTAAGAATTATTATGATGATGCAATGGTTCCCTTAAGTTGCAACATAGATCCCGATTATCACACCCAGTTCCCCGCCTTACGTTTCTTTGATCCATATTTTCCCGGCTGACTCCAGTGTTGTGCTCGTCTACCCCAACGGACGGCTAATCAAACAGTTTATTTTTTTATTTTGTATACAATATAATTATTTCGATTTGTACAACACAGTTGAAATGAAAGTGACCTAACTCGAAATTTTCCTGGTTCCAATTTGGTATGATAATAAAATCAACCTTAGAAGCACGTTGCATAAAATTCTGTTAATCGTATTAGAATTTTAATATTTAATGTAATCAATAAAAATATGACTAGGAAAATTTTTCTCTGAGTTCTATTCCAGATATGACGTTTTATGACTTAGGTCACTTTCATATTAAAATGCGATATAATATGACACTAAAAGATGGAATTAAATACCTTCAGTCTTTTTTCCATAGTACCATCAGGTAGTTGCACCATAAAGTATGATCCTCCAATTGATCCTCGTTCCATTGCAGTCTTTTTCTTCGGCCATGCGTTGCAAGAGGGCTTCTCGCCAGACGACTGAAAAAGACGATTTCATTCAATTAATGCATTCGTATGGCATGACTTTGATATTAAATTACAGTCAACATATTAATAAAATTAATAATTGAGATTTTGTAACAAAACAATATCAATCAATAATATTACTTTTCTTTCTGTATGGTTTATATTTTCTAGAGTGGCTCAAAATAATAATAATAAATTTAATATAACATTATGTTCTATTGTTTTTGGTTTTTGTCTCTTAAAGGTAGCTGATTTTATTGTTAACAATTAGAATAACTTTATTTAAGGAGCTTAGTCAGTTTTGACTATGTCGCTCCGAATTAGACTATCGTGTTCCATATTGAATTCATGCATTTGAATCAATCAATTTATTTGGCTTATTTACTAAACGCCTTGTACGAGTAGGACTCGGAATCCATGGTCGTGCTTTTCGAAGGTCAAATTTTCACAACCTTTCGCCAATACAGCACAGCTATATGTCATATTCGTAGTGATTTATCTGCACTGAAAAAGAGTGTAATGTACGCCCTGAGTTGACAAAAATAGTGTTTTTTTTTTGGGTTTGATCGATCACCCAGTCGTCCGTCTATTCAATTATGAAACTTCAGCCTTGCCCTCACTCCTTCCAAATAGGGGTGGAAAGTTTCAAGTTGTGGGATTTATTAAAAAAGCTCTTGACACATTTAAATAAACTTCTGAAATATTGTTTAAAATTGTATTATAATACTAGCTTGAGCCCGTATCTTCGCTAGCGCTAAATTTGGAATCAGTGTTATACCTTTTCTGGTTACGAAAACAAAATATTAATAACGCTCGGTACTTAACATGATATTATAGGTACCTATTTCCATCGATTTTAAGATTCCTACTTTGATAATTGCGAAAAGCCCCATATAATTTTTCCCCCTTTTTTATAGCTTTGGGGCCGAGTTCCGAAAAAATATATACATTTTATTTGTTAGTGACAACAGTCCGCTTTGCGGAAATTGCGGAGTGCTCCATACCAACATCCACCCCCGATTTTAGGGGAACTTGGTAGTAGCCTATGCAGGAGGTATAGGCTACTTTTTGTGAAATTCAACCAACCCTTCCACTATTTCTACTTAAAAATTACGTCTATTCGTTTTTCCGTATTTTTGTGAAAAAAGGACAAAAGAACACACTCACATCTATAATATTAGTAGGTATCGATATTATCTACACGCCAAATCCAATAAAATCTGTTTTACTAATCTTAAATTAACGTCCTTGGAGGACTAAAGTGAAATCAAGAAAGAAGTTTATATATTTCATTACGAAGATATACTTACTTTCTACAGGAAATGAATATCTACTGTATTCTGAAATACTGAAAAATCACTTTTAAACCAAGCCTTTCTAAAACCCTGTAAATCTTCCAACCTACTCGACACAAATATGAAGCCACTAATTAATAATTTGATTTCCACACTAAGCCAGCTGAAGAAGTCATCGACTGTGCAACTTACCTTGGGGTAAACCAGCGGCCTCATCAGGGCGCCGAACACGGCACAATTGAGTATTAGGCCAGCCAGTAGCAAGTTTGCGTTCTGCCACGAGCCGAACTCGTTGAGCAGGATCGAGGCGAGCGGCGCGAAACTGAACGTGCCCACGCCTGAGCCGCATACAGCAATACCCGTGGCCAGTGACCGCCTGGTCTCGAAGTAGTACCCCACGGCCACGACTGACGGCAGGTAAATCATACCGAAGCCGATGCCTGAAAGTAATAGTTGCTGTTTAGTTTTTCTTTATTAAAATATGAAATCAACCGGCTACATAACTAATTCCTCGAAGACCGCGTTGCAAGGTATTAGCTGTGTGGATAGCAAAGCTACGGGATGATTGGGTAATCACCACGCGGGGCAAATGTGGATTGGTGATAATTCTACCATCTTGAGATAGTTGACGGGACTGACCTTGGGACCAAAGGACTCAAAATTGTATTTATTTAAAATACGAGTATCTAAGAAAATAACGATATGTATGGCCACATAATTGAAGACATTGCGAGATTATTCCAGCTAGTGTCAACATTTTATTAATCACAAAGTGTTTTCACAAGAAATTTGATCCGTTGTTGACGGTAATCGGATTCGGGTCTGCCCACTAGAAGGCTATCTTGGAATTGCGAGCTGTTTTATTGTTTTCATTCCTTATAGACTTACAACTAGATAAGCAATGCGTAAATTGTGAAAGCTCTAGATTGATTACAGAGCAAAAACTAAGGATAAATATTAACTTTTCTATCGTTTTTCCACAGTAACAAATTATCGATAGTGTTTCCTTTATTAAAGCAGTTCCACTATGTAAACTATAGCTTTAATAGAGTTACAATATCTCAGATTCTTTCGACTTTTTGCACTTGTGATATTTCGGGGTTTTCAATGAACAAAGATAATATTTTAAAAATCTCTTTAATGAAATTAGAGATTACTTACTCAAAATGTTGTACATCTTACGACTATCTTTAAACATTATACGAGTAGGCAATACAAAATGCAAATGCTATTGCAAAAAAATATCCTTCATAACATCATATTTTCCCATATAACTTTACGTTAAAATAGTTTTCGGAAGCAGCAAGTCGCTACATGTTAGCTTCTTTTCATCCCTTTTGAGCAGAGCATGTCAACGAAATGCAAACGATGTTATTACACTTTGATTTAATTAAAGAGAGACCTCACCCTCCCCGAATTGAAAGGCGACAATCTGTATATATTCGCATAGCTTTGGAAGCATGGGCGAACCCAGCCAAATTAAAGAGTTCTTTGAACAATTCGCCCCTGAAATCCGCACGTTGGTTCTAATGAAAACGGGGGCCGACAACACACCATGACCTCGGCATCAATCATACACAAACTCTTGAATCTTATTGGTTACAGATACTATTAAATATTTGCTCGTGTCAACATGTATAATTCAAGGGCACGAATTTATTGAGTTCATGTTTAGAATTATAAAAAATCATATTTTTTTCCATTGTCACGAGCTGTTTATTGTCATCATGGTGAAAAGAAAAACTCAAAAATAGTAAAAGTTATTTATTTATTCATTACATTTAACATAGCTCAGATTCATTGTTTGTGATTCTAATGACATCATTGTATTGTTTTCATTGTGATGCCGCATATAAACAAAAGACTAACATGAGCTTCAGTGGCAATTTCAATTTCGTAGGGTTTTGATCAAATATGTTATATCATGCTACGATTAATTAAAACTATACAGTCAGCAGCAGTGTTGTTGTGCATATCTGAACCCTATTACTAAAGTAATAAGTACAAATATGATGAGCTACTTTTGTTGGGACAACAATTGTAACACGATAGGGCGTGAGTCAGTGGCCGCTGTCGGCCCACAAATCGCTATATGAAACCGCACAAAGGAACATATGGGCAGTGTTACAGAGGTCGTCGGCATTAATTTTAATGCAATGCGTCATTTCCGGCACATAACGATTTACTGATCAAATATTTATATCAATTAACACAAACACATTTATCATTACATATAATTAACGAATACCGCTAAGTCGGTTCTACGTTAAATGAAATATTCATTCTATAATATGTTTAAATACGTATTCACTAATTATCTATGCAATTAAGTTGGTTATTCATTGGGCATGCAAACAGTTGAATGGTTTCACTTTTTATTGACCTACATCCTCAGAGCAAGCGCCTGACGAAACCTCGCTGAAGTTACCTGACCTACTTTATAAAACGAACCCTTGCAAAATCAACAAAAAGAATAAATACCCTTTGTAAACTTGTGCTTAAATTTCATAAAACTTTATATATCAACAGTGGAATCTAGTAGTCTCACAAGCTGAAACGGTTGAGGAGGAGATTGACAGATTCCGTAAAAGTAATAAAGAACGTCTTATTGATCATCCCAACACCTTGGCTCAAAATCTCTTAGTCTGGGAGTGATTTTCGCTTGAGGAGGAACCACAATATTTTTCCAATCTAGAAGTTGCATTGGCACTAGCTTATAGCAGTTGAAATGTTATTATATCCCTCACCATATATGCTTATGGTTAAGACTGATCGCAGATAAAAAGAAGTTACAAAAATATTAATAAAAAATATATTTTTTATTTATAAGTAAACTGATGTAAGGATAAAGCTTAATTAATGAACTATAACCACCGCTTCAAAATGTTAAATATCCGATTTTATTATCAATTAAACGGTTTTATTTTAAAAAAGACGATATAATTTATTTATTTAAAACTATGATGAGTAACCACCTTTGAGTGGGCTTATCGTTCATGAAACTTTACGTCCTTTCGATATTATCATACAAAATGTATGGAAATGAATCGGAAAAACTTGCTCTGCTGATTTAAAACTCAACATCCATATGGTAACAAACAAGTTGTCTGGTAAATTAGTGTCTTAAACTTACCATTTTTATCTACATTTTAATAATAATTAGGTTGCGTTTATAAAACATATTTTTTATTGATTCTTTACAATATAAATGATTGAAAGTCAGTTAAAAAGATCAAATGGAACTAATAAGTTGTTTACGCTGACGAGATACTTGTTTTATTGTCGCTGGGTCGAAGATTTACCATTCATACAAAATTAGAATCTTTTTTAAGTTCACCCACCGTGACCAAGTGGATTTTACGAATCGTCTCGATGATCTCAACACAGACAATAAGAATCACTCAAATGGTGCTAAGCAGATCGTTTATATACCTACTTGAGCATTTCGGGACAAATTAGTATGAAATTGTGTACTTAAGAAATTATATAGAATTCACGATTTCAGAAGGTGTTATGTGTCTATGAAATTGATAGAGAAACGAAAATCTATCGTATTACATTCTGAGAATTACGCACTATTCATATGTTAACTATAGTATCTATGGTAAACTAATAATTATTATGGTTCTGCGCTCTGAGCATAGTGTAGATCGCGGCTTATTATGGCTTTCTAGGGCTCCTATGGGACGGGGAGACCGAAAAACGATAATGAAACTACCTTTGCGTGCTTTTCTTTTAAACTTATAAAATAAAGGTATTGAATGTCACTTCAGCGAGTTCTTATATCCTTATTCTCTTTGTATGATCGGATATATTCCTCGTTGTGAAGTTCCTTATCTTCTCACGTTGTGTATGGCGCCAAAGCGTCTGCAGCCATTGGCATTGTGCCAAACGACTACTGCGACCTTCAGGTTGATGAGAAAAAATACATAGGACAGTTTCGAGGAATAATATTGTACAAAAACATGTTTAACAGTCGACTGTTGTCATCTTAGCAACGGAAGTGTTTAACAAAGGGCAGATGTCTCGGAGGGGGAATAATACTTATTGAATACATATGAAAAAGTCGTACATATATTGTTGTCGATGTGTATGCATATCAGTAAATGTTACATTATCTGACAAAAAAATTGCTTATGAAAATAAAACTATCAAAACACACTGTCTAACAAAGAACTGAAAAACTCCGTTGGATTATATCAATCAACGTGATCTTTGATCGGTCTTATACTTGTTTACACTTTACAAGCACTTTCCTTACGAGCTGTAACCACATGATAATTCGTAGTTGCATTTATACGGCTAGTATTAACTATTTAATTAACCGCAACACAATGAGGCATTCCTGGAACGGACGGCGGGTTAACCCATAAACGCTTCGTTTCTACAAGGGCCTAAAACCCCTCGCTTTCAAGTGTCATATGCTGTTTTGTAGCTGGAGTTTACACTGGCACACGGCCAATTTCACACGCGATTTGTTGCCACAGTTTCAGCGATTTAAAGGAACAAAGAACGGCGCGATTAACATTATGAGTTTCTGTATTTATAAATAAAAAGCAAAAGTGTTCTAAGGGTCTTGAACTCACAGCTACATACTTGTAAAATGACAATGAGGAAATAATTTTAGTGTAAATAAACAGATTTAGAGCAAATTCATATTAAAAGCTACGATCATAATTACTTAATTCTTCAATGTCGGTAACGAGTTTAACAACGGTAGCATTTTCACACTCGATTGGTTGCCGGCGGAAGGAGTAAACATTGAATGTGCTGACATACTAATTGGGTCAATTAACAGTTGACCATGAATACTTAATCTACTTGCTATGTTATAATACAGTTAAAATTTCCTATTTCAATTAGGTTTAAAACGATGGGCAAACCAAGCCGTTGGAGCAGGATGGAGTGGAGAACGCATTTTTGCAAGCATAGCGTAGCTTCTTTTGAGAGCCGCTCTGCGTCGCCAATCCCCGGTGAATCTGTTAAGCCAACGCGGCCAAGAAGTAATTTTGAAAAAAACTAACTGTAGTGACTAACGACTGCGAATGATTGCTGTGTAGACTAGTGAGTAAATGGGATACCGGGGTATATGGCCTTAGCCTGAAACCTATACCCAGTAGTGGACTGCGATTGGTTGAAGAAGACTAAACACATCTTGTTTAACGACGAGATCGACATATGTACATAAACATGTGTTTGCATAAACAAAACTCCAAGGACTACAACTGACCTCAAGTTACATTAATGCCATTGTGCCAAGTCACTGGCAACGTGGTACATTTGCATAATTCTCACATTCCTTTTCGATAAAGCAGTATTATGGCTCAGCCTTACCATAAACTGTAAACACACATACTTGCGATGTCATATTTTGTTCAGTATTGTTATGTATAACAAGCACAGACCAAAAACAAAAAAAACTCGATGTAAATGAATTCATCTAAATATTAATTTCGGTTCATGTATGTTACATGTTTTTAAATACTCATATCAATTGGAGTGCGTATAACCATAATAGGTTAAATGTTCAACAAAAAATCGTTGAACTTAAATATTTTCGCACAACCATCACAAATTAGTGGAATATTAGGTATCTGGATAGAAGCCAGTTGTGATACAATTTCATCTACGGATGGCTAAAACCGTTCTTAGAAACGTATCCAAAATACTTATAAATATTGAGTCATTAACGCAAAGCTTAAATATAGTCTAACACTAACATTCGGATATGAATAGTTTATTATTGTACTGGAAATGTTAGAACATTATACTCGTACTTGCACCTTGAAATGTGAGTCTTGCCTGGCGAACAAAATGGATTTCCCTTGTAAACAACTTTACAATTAATTTAGTCCGAAATTAAAAAAAAATATCTTGAGGAAATCTAGCTCACTGACAGATGAGTAAAAGTGGACTACATTTTTTACATTTTTTGACGTAGATTTGACAGCCGTGCTCCACTCCTAACGAAGAGTGCAATAAGTCGGGTTTTTGGGCAAATTGACTAAAGATCTTTCCAAAATCTATTCATACATTCTGACTAATAATAAAAAATACAAAGGTTTTAAGTCATTTTGCCCAAAAACCCATATAGCAGATATAACATAGGACGCCCTTCAGCGTTCGCGAAACATACGAGCGATTGGAAGCCTTCAATATGAGTTGTCTTACCTCCAAGAAGGCCGTACGTGATCATCATCACAGTGACGCTTTTGCTGAATGTGGATAGTACGAAGGCAACGGCGGCAACCAGTGAGCCGGCCACGCAAACCGCTCGACACCCGTACTTGTTGCATAGCGCTGACACCACGGGACCTGGAGCAATACAACACATTATTAATATTGATCGACATAACAACTTCTAAAACTACAGAAGAGACCAGTCCACATAAGTCCTCCCCTAATAACTGCAATCATCGTGAGTTTCCTTTTTTTTCTTTTTTTTTATTGCTTATGTAGGCATATGTAGGCAGACGAGCTGGCGGCCCATCTGATGGAAAACGGTAACCGCCGCTCATGGACAACTGCAATGCTAAGGGCATAGCCATGCCGCTGCCTATCAAGAGGAAAGGGCTCTCTTTAAACCTCGTTTGAAGAAGGACATGTCGTAGTTATTAGGGAACACCGAGGCTGGGAGGTCGTTCCATAATTTGCACGCACGCGGAAGGAACGATCGCTGGAAACGAACGGTTTTGGAAGCGAAAGTTTCCAGGTGGTATGGATGGACCCTAGCTCGGCGTCGAGTCGTACGATGGTAAAACGGTGACACCGGCATGATATCAAACAGTTCCTTGGAGCACTCACCATGAAAAAGCCTATAAAACACACAAAGAGAGCTAAAGTCTCTCCGGAATTCCAAAGACTCTAAACTGTTGTGAGATCAGAATCACGACAATTCGGACAGCACGTCTTTGCAAAGCGTCAAATGGGTCAAGCTGGTATTTAGGGGCGCCTGCCCAGAGATGAGAACAGTACTCCACATGAGGACGCACTTGAGCTTTATACAACACAAGTCGCTGGCTCGATGCGAAGAACCGCCTAGACCTGTTCAGGACACCCAACTTTTTGCCAGCTAGTTTGGCTTTGTCCTCCAAATGACGCTTGAATTGGACCTTACTAGAAATCTCAATACCGAGGATTCCAATACTATCCGCTACAGAGAGAGAGGCTCCCTGAAAACTGGGTGCTACGACAAAAGGGTCTTTTTTGCGGTGAATGCGCATACTTGCGTCTTCGTCGGATTAAACTCCACCAGGTTTAATTGACCCCATTCAGAGACTCTCTTCAACAAATATTCGACATCGAGCACTAAATCTGCTCGTTTCTCTTCTATAGAGCCACGAGACATACCCTGAATGCCGGTATAACGAGCATCACCCGTACTGTCATCCGCATAGCAATGCATGCCCGGAATTGAGAGCATGTCATTGATAAACAGGATGAACAGCGTCGGGGATAGCACCGAACCCTGTGGAACGCCAGCATTTATTGTCCTTATTTCTGAGCAAGAACCGTCGACAACGACTTGTATGCTACGACCATCTAAAAAACTAGCGATCCAACTGCAGAGTCCTACAGGGATGCCATAAGAAGACAGCTTTGCTAAGAGAGCCCTGTGCCAGACCCTATCAAAAGCTTTCGCGATATCGAGGCTGACTGCTAGAGCTTCGCCACCACCGTCCAAAACTTCAGCCCAGCGGTGAGTTAAGTAAGTCAAAAGATCGCCAGCAGAACGACCATGACGAAAACCATACTGACGGTCATTTATGAGCTGGTGCTTCTCAAGGTAACGAAGTAGTCTGGTGTTAATGACACGCTCCATTACCTTGGACAACAGGGACGTTACCGCAATGGGCCTATAGTTAGAAGGGTCCGACCTGGCACCCTTTTTGGGTATGGGATGTATGTGGGCGACCTTCCATGAGGAAGGCATCCTTCTGGAGTCATACGAAAGACGGTAGAGACGCGTTAAGACAGGAGTCAGCTCTGGAGCACACGTCTTCAATACAATTGCAGGGATGCCGTCCGGTCCACTCGCCTTATGGACATTCAATAGCCTAAGTTCGCGACGCACCATGCACTGGGTAATGCGGATCTCAGACAATGAATATGAACAATCAGTGATGGTGGGCGGCAAGGCTCCTCCATCGTCCAATGTAGCATTTGAGGCAAAAATACCAGCCAGCAAATCGGCTTTCTCTTTTGAACCATGGACCAGACTGCCATCAACTTTTTGCAGAGGTGGAAGAGTAGACTGGCAAAAATTGCCCTGAGCAGCCTTGGCAAGAGACCAAAAGGCCCGACTTCCAGAGGGATAGTTACACAGGCGCTTCCTAGAGTATCCAAATCCTCGTTGAAACTTATTGGAGATGGTATACTTGATGCTCAAAAGTAATAATTGGTGGTGGTTATTACATTACGTTCTAAGTACAATGATTACACAAATATTAAGGGAATCCGGTATTTTCTATACGAATTCAAACCATCCATCAACATCTTTGATACTTTGTGCAAGTGAGATTTTCTTAGGTAGGTCTCAAAGTAATATAGGGTATGTATCATCTAATCAGATCTTTCGAGTGCGATCCTGACCTGAGGATCTAAGTCAAGTAGTAACATGTTGGGGCACTTTACATAATATAGGTATAATG
>PQWD01009295.1:35288-116564 GCA_019425675.1 Leucinodes orbonalis
TTTGGACGCAGCTCTCAACATTTATATTATTTCTTTTTATGTGGCTTTATATCTGTGTTTTTTAATTAAAAGTAATATGTTCGTGGACACCAAAAAGAGCCTTCAAAGTCCCCACTGCAGGACTATGAGACGATTGGGTCAAAGCTGTGAACCTAATGTAAATTGAGAAATGTTAACGACAACCGTCCTAAATTGATAGCCAGGACTAATGTGCACGATTTCGAAGCTCGGAGGGAGTTGACAAAACAAAAATTTTTCGATCCGATGTCCGAATAATTGCTATTTCTGCGTATCGAATTCAAATAATTTCTCTTCTTATACAAAACTTATACAAAGCAAACATCTTATATTTCCCGTCATAAATACATTCTTGTTCTTGGCGGTATTCTGCATTAAAAATCTCGAATACCTTTATGGCCGTATTTTAGTCAGAGGATTTCGCAGCGGATAAAATAAAAAACTGTATTTGTTTCAAAGCGTTCAGCTATAAATGTTTCGAAAGGCAAAAATGAAGAGTCTTCAAATGCAACTAAAATAAAGCCTCGCAGCTTATATTAAGTTAAGATACCATATATTTGCTTATATTGAGGTTGATGGCGCTGTGTAAATATCTAAAGACATGTTTATATCTAACAAAATTAATAAAACTACAAAGGGGAAAATTTTTGATTGAGGCGAATCAGTACAAAATGCACCCATCTATCTCAATTGTGTCAAAAGCCTAATTATCTGCCTACATGGCTCCAGATTTCTAGCTCTTTCTGTATGGACACCGAAAAATTGTATCATTAAAATTCATAACGTCATATCAGAAGCCAAACATCTGTTCGGGGAACATCAGCGAATGGCCTCACGCGAGTTTTAATTGGCCGTTTAACGTTGATCGCGGTTTGGCAAAGAATATTAAAAAACAGAGTGTACATTACCAACTAATATAACAAAGGGAAGAAAAGAGATAAACTATAATATGTTCTTACAACTCCATACACACCAAAACATATAATCATTATGAACATACACGTCCCACTGCAGAGCACTGGGGGGTTACCGCTTTGGTTAAAACGGTATTACTATGATGATACGTCAGCATTTCTAATCCAGACAAGATAATATTATTGTTAGAATAGACTAAGCCTTCGCAAATGTAAAAAGGTCATGTTACTGCTCGCTGCACCAGGTCACCAATATTGCCTCTATGTCCAACCCATCGCAAAACTCTAGGCGCCAACTCGCAAAAAATATGCTTCCGATATAAACGAAAATGTTTTCTGATTTTTGAAACGTTTGCAGTATGTATAGGGCAACCCTTCTGTTTTTATCTATGAGCGGAGTGGTAGGCTCTAATTCCCAAAATGCTTTCAAGAAGAATGGACCGAGTCTCTGTATAGATATATATCGACTGTTATGAAGCGACGATGCTCTTTCGCTTACTGAAATATTGCTTAACCTCTTTAGAATTTAGCCACGAACTGGCTTTTAAGAGCCGAGCAAAGAATGTGTTGAACTTTACAAAGAAATATAATATTTTATAGCCATTTCCTCGGAGAACTAAGACCATGAACTAAATTGATCGTTTAAGTTGTGCCATAATATTTTATTAGCATCAAAAGGAAGAATATTCGCTGGCCCAGTGGACCGACGACTTGAGAATGGTTACTGGTATAGGCTAGATGAGGAAAGCGGAGGATTGGGATATCTAGCGAAAAATTGGAGAAACCTATGTGTCTAGAAAACGGGCAGCAAAAGGTTTAGAGAAAGACCTTAAGGATGCACGTTGCATTTGTAATAACATTCACAGCGATGATGGAATGGTTAAAGTATATTTTTTACTCTATTCAACCTATCGCAGTCCACTGGATATAGGTCTCCCCCAATTTGCGCCAGATATCCCGGTCCTCCGCTTTTCTCATCCAGCCTCCACCAGCGACCTTTCGCAAGTCGTCGGTCCATCGGGCCGGAGGGCGTCCTGCGCTACGCTTGCCGTTTTTTTTACTGTTTCAAACTATGTAACAACATAGACTGATTGATTAATTGATTGAATCGTAAAGTAATATCTGAACGCGCTAATCTCATTGGCACTCAATTATTATGTTCAATTTCATTAAGATGGCATTGAGTTAGTTTATTACGATTAATTGATTCTTTCAGTTAAAAAAATAAACACACCAAAATTCAATCTTTGTAACCTCACTTGAATGGATTGAAATTGGTGACTGTAATTCTATTTAGAAATAATAAATTAGTGGTTTGTCGTCTGGAACAATTTCAGTAGAGTTATTTTCTTGTATTATAGTTTAGAGGTGACCGTATATATAGCTTTGTCTACGAGGTTAAGCTAATGTCACCTTTTTAAAAATAAAATAAATGAGCAAACAAGCAGACATCTCCCTGGTAGTCATTAGCAACTGTCGCCTATGATACAATGAATGATGAAATGATGCCTAAGAATCGTGAACAATGGACATCACAGTTGCTATCTTTTGACCTAAAGATAGTTCGAGTCTCCACCTTAAGCAAGGAAAACATATGGCGGGAGAATAGATGAGATTGTTTTACTCGCGCATACGACGTTATACACGTTCATCCCCAAAAAAGAACCTAATTCTCCATCAGCTTATAACTTCCGACTGCAGAAACAGGCTTACCATACAGTATGACCATGGGAAGTTTGGGCCGTAACCCACCATGCTGGCCAACTACAGATTGGTAGGTGTTAACTGCCTATGTGGTCTAGTGTGTTCAGTGTTGGTTGAGATCGTTACTTACAGGATGCAATGCTGCAGAAATACTGTAAACGTTGTCCCGCCGCGCCGCGCGGCTGTTCAGTACCGCCACAAACGCTACGTCCCCCAATTGAGAATATCCGTTTAAATCATGTACTCTTAAGGGTTTTTTTGTTGATTTAATATAGATCTATATTGAATCTACAAAATTTAACGTGATGATGATNGTAAACATTTTCGACTGGAAGACAGAGATGACTCCCATTGAGTGAAGGCTTCGTTGCAGTCTCAGTATGCTTTAAGTATAGTAATAGTCAAACCTGTGAACTGGAAGATGAAAATGTCCTAATGTGTTGGTAGATATTTATTTAATTAATGATTCCTTTATTAATTTAAGTTTGAGGACAAACTTATGTGGTCAGAATGGCCGAATGTTAGATATTTGTTACTAAAGGAGGTTATTATTGTTAATTGTTATGATTGTTTATTACTAATTTGAATATACATTGTTATTATATTAATAATTTGATTGTTGAACATGGCTGTATGATAATTAACCCTTGCGTATGTTTTAAAGAAATAAAAAATGGCGCGAATAAGTTTGTTTTACCGCCAACACAAAATGTTAATATTATATTGAATATAAGTTTGTGCCGGTGGTTCTTTTTTCTTGCTTAAAACAAGATTTATCTAGTATTCCACAAGTTTTATTGCAATTGCATCTTAAAACCCCATAAAAACTATTATAAATATGTTTATCCGTTGTTTAGACCCATAATACAGGCTTCACGCTTAACTTGGGACTAGAAAGCGCTGTGTGAACGTCAGTGGATACTTATTTATTAAATTGCAAAGTTTTTAAACTAGAAATAGGTAATCTAATTGTTGGTGATGAATGTTTGGACCAGTAATACACTGTCAGGAGCTGCAAAAGTTAGAATAACAAACTAAATCTAAATTTGGGTTCCCATTTCCAGTTTCAGTAGAAACTCGTCACCTATACGTAGTAAACAGTACGTTACAATGTCACAGAAACAATATGCGCCCAAATGGAATTCCGTAGCTCTGCAACAGCTCTAACAATGTCTACCTAACTTACCTATTTGGTTCAAGAGACAAATCAAACGGAACGGAAACTGGCCAATGTGTAACCCATACGGTTTGGTATAACTTTTGAAAGCCTTTTACTTTGTTTATAAAGAAGCTGGTATTTGGAACTGTTTCACATGGTTTATGTCAAAAATTAGATTATGCCAATCCGAAATTATATGGTTTTGTCACTTACCTAGAAAGAAAAATCTATGTGATGAAAATAAATGTTATATGTCTCGTTAGTGTCAACGAACCTGTTTACTCTAACAAGATCAAGACAAATCAGTCTTATAAAATAATCAAAAATATTATCAAGTTTGGTCGATTTACTGATTTTAACAACACAGTATTATTTATAATCTGAAATATTTCCTTAACAACATATTTTTTAACTACACCTCTCGACACCCCTAGCCGCCTGCGCCGGTGTTGCGTCCCAGGCATTACGCCGCATAGTGGATGCCCATCTAGCGGGTAGCAAGTCACCGTCTGCCTTAATTTTCAAGATTGAGACATTTGATTTGGCAGGCGCCCCGCTGTCTCAATCAATAGCCCAGAAATCAGACCAGCAATTACCCCATCCATAGCCCTTATTTTTTTTTCTTTCAATATTTTCAATAGTCCTGGCATCAAGCGGGTGCTCGCTCTGTGTGTACTCCCATAGTGCAGGCAGAGCGAGCGGCCGCTCGGTGTACATATCACAACTCATTATTTTGTCTCACAAAGCCTTTACGTGTTGGACCTGTGTCCCCACGCAAGCTTCAAAGGACCGGTCTCCGAACCGTGAACTCCTAACAGAGACTACAAATAATAATAATACATTTATTTTCAATCAACATGGATCACAAATTGAAAAATTACATACAATCTAAATGAAAAGAATCAATTGAAAAATGTCAAATAATAATAATAATACAGATTCTATTACATTTACAATCTAGATTTCTTAGAATAATTAAATTTATGGAATACCGGGACATGTCAACCTTTTAAAATAGGAAAATTAAAAATAAAAATCAATTAATAATCACAAAAAGTTACGTAACCTGTTTAAAAAGTGTTAACATTGATTGTTAAAATAAAAACATATTTTGTGACTAAAATGTGTTATAGTTTTGACAGATTATTTTGGACGCAACTCTCAACATTTATATTATTTATTTTTATGGGGCTTTATATCTGTGTTTTATTAAATAAAAAAATATGTTCGTGTACACCAAAAAGAGCCTTCAACGCCCCCACTGCGGGACTATGAGATGATTGGGTCAAAGCTGTGAACCTAATGTAATCTACATTAGGTTCACAGCTTTGACCCAATCAAAGATAAATGTTAACGACTATCATCCTTAACTTGTAGCTAGGACCAATGTGCACATCGAAGTACGGAGGGAGTTGATATAACATTTTTAGATCCCCTATTTATCGAATTTAAATAATTTCTCTTCTTAACTTAAACATAGTTCACTATATTTCAATTTTACAAAAGCAAACATCTATATTTTCCCGTCATAAATACATTCTTTGTTCTTGGCGGTATTCTGCATTAAAAATCTCGAATACCTTTATGGCCGTATTTTAGTCAGAGGATTTCGCAGCGGATAAAATAAAAAACTGTATTTGTTTCAAAGCTTTCAGTACTATAAATGTTTCGAAAGGCAAAAATGAAGAGTCTTCAAATGCAACTAAAATAAAGCCTCGCAGCTTATATTTAAGTTAAGATACCATACATATTTGCTTATATTGAGGTTGTATGGCGCTGTGTAAATATCTAAAGACATGTTTATATCTAACAAAATTAATAAAACTACAAAGGTGAAAATTTTTGATTGAGACAAATCAGTACAAAATGCACCCATCTATCTCAATTGTGTCAAAAGCCTAATTATCTGCCTACATGGCTCCAGATTTCTAGCTCTTTCTGTATGGACACCGAAAAATTGTATCATTAAAATTCATATAACGTCATATCAGAAGCCAAACATCTGTTCGGGGAACATCAGCGAATGGCCTCACGCGAGTTTTAATTGGGCCGTTTAACGTTGATCGCGGTTTGGCAAAGAATATTAAAAAACAGAGTGTACATTACCAACTAATATAACAAAGGGAAGAAAAGAGATAAACTATAATATGTTCTTACAACTCCATACACACCAAAACATATAATCATTATGAACATACACGTCCCACTGCAGAGCACTGGGGGGTTACCGCTTTGGTTAAAACGGTATTACTATGATGATACGTCAGCATTTCTAATCCAGACAAGATAATATTATTGTTAGAATAGACTAAGCCTTCGCAAATGTAAAAGGTCATGTTACTGCTCGCTGCACCAGGTCACCAATATTGCCTCTATGTCCAACCCATCGCAAAACTCTAGGCGCCAACTCGCAAAAATATGCTTCCGATATAAACGAAAATGTTTTCTGATTTTTGAAACGTTTGCAGTATGTATAGGGCAACCCTTCTGTTTTTATCTATGAGCGGAGTGGTAGGCTCTAATTCCCAAATGCTTTCAAGAAGAATGGACCGAGTCTCTGTATAGATATATATCGACTGTTATGAAGCGACGATGCTCTTTCGCTTACTGAAATATTGCTTAACCTCTTTAGAATTTAGCCACGAACTGGCTTTTAAGAGCCGAGCAAAGAATGTGTTGAACTTTACAAAGAAATATAATATTTTATAGCCATTTCCTCGGAGAACTAAGACCATGAACTAAATTGATCGTTTAAGTTGTGCCATAATATTTATTAGCATCAAAAGGAAGAATATTCGCTGGCCCAGTGGACCGACGACTTGAGAATGGTTACTGGTATAGGCTAGATGAGGAAAGCGGAGGATTGGGATATCTAGTGAAAAATTGGAGAAACCTATGTGTCTAGAAAACGGGCAGCAAAAGGTTTACAGAAAGACCTTAAGGATGCACGTTGCATTTGTAATAACATTCACAGCGATGATGGAATGGTTAAAGTATATTTTTTACTCTATTCAACCTATCGCAGTCCACTGGATATAGGTCTCCCCCAATTTGCGCCAGATATCCCGGTCCTCCGCTTTTCTCATCCAGCCTCCACGCGACCTTTCGCAAGTCGTCGGTCCATCGGGCCGGAGGGCGTCCTGCGCTACGCTTGCCGTTTTTTTTACTGTTTCAAACTATGTAACAACATAGACTGATTGATTAATTGATTGAATCGTAAAGTAATATCTGAACGCGCTAATCTCATTGGCACTCAATTATTATGTTCAATTTCATTAAGATGGCATTGAGTTAGTTTATTACGATTAATTGATTCTTTCAGTTAAAAAAATAAACACACCAAAATTCAATCTTTGTAACCTCACTTGAATGGATTGAAATTGGTGACTGTAATTCTATTTAGAAATAATAAATTAGTGGTTTGTCGTCTGGAACAATTTCAGTAGAGTTATTTTCTTGTATTATAGTTTAGAGGTGACCGTATATATAGCTTTGTCTACGAGGTTAAGCTAATGTCACCTTTTAAAAATAAAATAAATGAGCAAACAAGCAGACATCTCCCTGGTAGTCATTAGCAACTGTCGCCTATGATACAATGAATGATGAAATGATGCCTAAGAATCGTGAACAATGGACATCACAGTTGCTTTTGACCTAAAGATAGTCGAGTCTCCACCTTAGCAAGGAAAACATATGGCGGGAGAATAGATGAGATTGTTTTACTCGCGCATACGACGTTATACACGTTCATCCCCAAAAAAGAACCTAATTCTCCATCAGCTTATAACTTCCGACTGCAGAAACAGGCTTACCATACAGTATGACCATGGGAAGTTTGGGCCGTAACCCACCATGCTGGCCAACTACAGATTGGTAGGTGTTAACTGCCTATGTGGTCTAGTGTGTTCAGTGTTGGTTGAGATCGTTACTTACAGGATGCAATGCTGCAGAAATACTGTAAACGTTGTCCCGCCGCGCCGCGCGGCTGTTCAGTACCGCCACAAACGCTACGTCCCCCAATTGAGAATATCCGTTTAAATCATGTACTCTTAAGGGTTTTTTTGTTGATTTAATATAGATCTATATTAAATCTACAATATTTAACGTGATGATGATTATGTCGTAAAAAGTAAATGACAAAAATATGTTATTGTGGGATATCTAAAAGAGATAGCGGACATACATATCGCGGAGTTTTCTGTAGACCTTTTCAATGTGTACAATATTTGTACATTGTTTTGATAGATCTCGTAGGGTTCAGCCTGCGTTTGCAATGTAATCGGAAAAAAATAAATAACTATTTACGACATCACATTAGGGGGGGCTGGATGAGAAAAGCGGGGGACGGGGATCTGGCGCAAAATGGGGGAGACCTATGTCCTGCAGTGGACTGCGATACGTTAAAGAGAGATTGGAAACCCTATACATTTACGCATATATAGGGATATAGGGACAGAGAAAGCGACTTTGTTTTATACCATGTAGTAATTAAAATCTTCCAAATCTAACTACAATCTATCAATATACAAACCATTTGCTTTCAAAGTTATCGCGACCGGTAACCTTTCAAGTCGCGAATAGTTCACAGATCTTGCGAACTTCACTAGCTTATTAAACTTTAAATATTCCAGGTCAAACACAGCGCACAAAGGGGAAACTTGTATAATGGAAATTGACATAAAGCGCCGATATCGCACGTTTGTTGAATTCTGAAAGCCACGCATATGCTATTGATACGAGTAAATATGCAAACATAAATGTAGTATGTTATCATAAAAAAAATGTTACAAAGTGTACTTGACGGTCAGGATGCTCAGCTGATTGTAAGTGATACGCCTGACCATGACAGAGCTGCCTTGATTGAGTGAGACCAACAACTGATAAAAAATATATCTCTGTACCCCACCTAAGACAACAGATGTTAGGTTAGGTTAGGATATGTCGTAGTTATTAAGCAGACGCAGCGGCAGGGCTTTGCCCGCGGCATTGCAATTGTCAATGGTTACCGCTTTCCATCAAATGGGCCGCCTGCTCGTCTACCTACATAAGCGATTAATAAAATCCTAAATATAATAAGTAAGGCATATGCCACGATCATTCCATCACACAACGTTAACAATACAGGCTTACATGTAGAAGCAATGTCGTAAATGTGAATTCTCAACGAATTGTTATTGTGATAGCTATCACTAAGCTTATTGCATGATAATATAAAGACTTATTGGACGGATACAATTTCAATTTAAAATGTCAAAGGAGACGGTAACCTGATTTTTAAAAAGCATTCGATGTTTTATTTCCAATAGTTAGGAATTTAAAATTAAAGAATTACTACACTAAATCAGAATCCGTTATGACTAATCTTATAGTGGTTGATCAATTGGGCAATTGTGCTGGTGATTTAAAAGTGCATGAACCGTATTTTGCAACGCTAATAATAATGGATAATTTTATTTTGATAATAAGAACTTTATTAAGGATCAAGGTTATTGTAATCATTTCATCGCAGTTTATAAATAAAGATGATAATTGACTGATTCAAAATAAATCACCATTAGTATACCTTATTAGACACATAGGGACAAAAACTTATGCAACACCAGCAAACTAATTTATTTGTTTGGTTCAAGACTATCTATAAAAAAGAGTTACTATCAGAAAAGCTAGCTGATATATTAATTATTATAATAAAAATTAAACTTTGGAATATTAAGAACTTACAAATACATGAGTTATTTAGAAAAAAAGGTTTAGACGGGTTTTATATCCCATGGACAGTAATTTCCCAATACTTGGTGTTTTTTTCTATCTTCTCCTAAAATGTACCAAACCTAAGGAAACATCGTACATATTGTATATAATAACTCTGTTATGAGTGCAAGGTGTATGGGCAACCTACCCCGTGAGATTCCCCGGGCCCTCGCTCGATCTTCGAGAGAACACTATGGAAACTCGAGCGAGATATACGACATGTTTACGAGTGCCTTGAATTCACTCTGATTCACATGCACGGCTTATTTATGATTTTGGCTGTTTATTTGACACCCAAGTAGGTTCAACACCAGGGCAGTACAAATTTGGTGCAATAACATGTCTGTTTGTATTGGTCTGGGTGTTCTTATTTGTATCCATGATCCATGTCGGGAGAGAATGAGGGAGACGTATATCCTTCAGTATATTGTGATAGGTGCAAAGGAGAATCTCCACCCAACTTCTCAGTGGTCGATCTACTAGACCACATGCTAATACACTCACCACTAAATTGTCTCCTTACAGCCATGAAAAACATTGATTCTTAATTCTACTACAGCAACCAATAACAATTGTTTACTTATAATGACATATGTCATATGGATATCCATATTATATCGAATGATTGATGGGAAAAAGCAAACGATAACTCATTGAATAGACCACGTTGTTAATTTCACACACTGATTAAATATTTAATTACGCGCAGGCATCCATGCGATGTTTCTGTTCCATGTTAAAAAATTACTTAATCCATAAATAATAAAAGTGTATACGTATATACCATAGACTTTTATACATAATTTACCGTTGATTGAAAATCCCTAACGCCTACGATGCCTACCATAAAGATAATAATTACGTTTTTATAAAATTACTGATGATGGTAAAAAATGATGTCATCAGCGTACATCAGTCCCTGTAACAAGTTCCGCTTGTAATTGCTATGTTCTAGACCAAAGAGTAAACTAAAAAGTTATTTTACCCATAGAGTAGTTTTTACAATAGTTGAAGTAGGTACCTATTCGCCGATACGTGGGTGTGCACATCATAAAAAAACTCATTAGTTCCTAGCGCCAATGTAATGGCAAATGCCAAAAGAAGTGGTAACGTTAAAATTTATTTTTTTAAATTAAATTACGAACTATAATAATAACGTAGAAGACTATTAGTATGCTTATTTCAACCTTTTTTAATTTAACTGTTCTTACTGAGAAACGGATTAGCAGAAAACGCAAACCATATTTGCAACCATTGCAGCTGCAGTTTAAACATTTCGTGCGTTTTTCGCTGTAGTTACTTTGTCCATAGCTTTGTCCTTTATAATTATTTGTACCTAACTACATTCCGTTTGCTTACTTACTTAGTGTTTATTAACAAATATAACGCTTCACAGTTTTGGTTGTTATTCAATATTATCCTTTTTGTTGCCACTTTTTCAACACATAACCTCGTTATCTACTACGAGTACAATCTTATTAAATTAATATTAGCGTAACCGGTACCAACGGCTTGTCGTGCCTTCTGTTTTATTTTAAGTTCGTATTAGGTATCCTTTTATCTTAGGATGTTAGAAAGTAAGACCCACCAATTCAGATTGGAGCCACGTGGTAAGTTACGGCGCTTACTTTTGTATCTTAATTGAGTATGCTGACATTACCTGTTTGATAAGGCCTCGAATACCCTTAAGAACAAAAATCATTACAGAGATACGTGTTTAACAAGCAAGGGTTCCCAGTCTGCCCTATTTTTTTGTGCTCAGTGGACTTTTTTCATTCCTCGATATCAAGTAAGAATCTAATTTAACTCATTTGTATTCACCTGGTGTCCTGGCCCGGACGCTTTATAAACTAGGACAAATCATCGGATAAAGATTAGCAATGTCTGGGGACACAGAGTTGTAAACGAGTTTGTTGCCCACCGAGACTTGAACGTGGACCGTATTTATTGCGTAATAGGGTTTCAAATGGGCTGAGTCACAACAGGGTTGTCATAGCTTTATCTCGTATCGATTGGCAGGTATAGTTTTTAATAGTTGATGAGGTACTAAAAGCTTGTCTGCGTGTATGATTTTATATGGCAAGGCAAAACTTACAGATACATAAACAATGATTGGAGAGACAGCTATGGATTTTAGATCTTTATAATAACGTCAACTAATATATAGGAAGTATTATAACGGCAGATAAGAATATAGTAGTATCTTCATCAACTCCTCAAGCAAATGTAGGAAGCGGAACTCTTTGGGATAAAATATTCAGCAGAGAACGGGTAGCTTTTATTCTATATTGGGGCAACCCACTTGTGTATGGTTGATTAGATGAGACGTCGGCTACTACACCAAGGGTTCAAGCTTCAATCCCCGGGCAGTACAAACATTGTGAGCATGAACATGTCTGTTTGTACCCGTAATACAAGCTTCACGCTTAACTTTGAGCTAGATGGCGTTGTATGAATGCCAGTGGATATTTTGTTATTACAACTGACCTTCATATGTATTGACTAGCTTTTTCTCGCGGCTTCGCTCACGGTAAGAAGAATTTTCTTTCGTCCCCTATACCTATGTCATATTAGCTTTATGCATGCAAAGTCTCAGCCCGATCAATTTAAAAATTACAAAGAATTATACAAAATTTCATCCGCTATTTTATCCTGTTGGGAGTACAATTAATCAAAATCCTTCTAAACAGATGCCTATGTCATAATATGTACCTACATGCCAAGTTTCAGCCGTATCCATCCAGTGATTTGGACTGTGCGTTGATAGATAATTATGTCACTCAGTCATCTTTGAGTTGTATATATTTTAATTTCTTGTCCAACCTTGCTTCATCACCTTCCGAAGTGTGAAGGTGATGAACCAAGGTGGTCCCAAGTCCAGCAGTGAACTGTCGTGGGCTGTAGGATTGAAAAAGTAAAGTGACTAATAATGACACAAATTATGACTTGTTCGACAATTTTACATTGTTCTCGAACAAGCCACCAAATTTGTCTTAAATAGTTTACTTTGCGTGAAATTAAGTGACTTGTCATGCAGGAAAAGGAAAAACCGTAAGGAAAATAACTCTGGAGGTCGAGAATACCATTATTAGCAATTGTTATGTGGAACTTCATCACACGAAGAAAAAAGAAACGCTGAAAGAAGAAGCAGAAACCAGCGAAGACGCATCTGACAAAAATAGGGCACAGCTTTGTCCAGCTTAGCTAAAAGCTTACAATGGAAACTGGTTATGCCTTTCCAGGACTAAGTTGCCTTTTTAATCCTTGAGCATTTAATGAGAATCACATAAATAATACATAATAATTTTTTAATTTATCCAACTACATGACTAGTTGTCCAACTGAAAAAAATGATGGCATTATATAATATTATTTTTATATTATTGCCAGCCCTATGCAGAGATGATATACGCGGGACCTTCCTTAATTGTTTTATGCTCAGACCCTTGTCCTCGAGAGAGTACTAGCCATGGAAAAGCCTCCTTTATTCCTACATCTACGTGAGCAATTGGGCGTGTGTTTCTTTGATTTGTTTAGGGATTTTGGATTTACTAAAAAGTACTAAACGCTTAACAGAATATTCCTATTGAAAGTAAATACCACTTTTTGTACTAGGTGCCTTTAATTAATGTTATCTGAACAATATTTCAGTGTATGTAACAAAAGATCCCATCTAGACCAAAATTAAGCAAGAAGCTTATACCATGGCTACGTAACAACGGATTAACTTATTAAGTATACTTTTTTTTAGCATACTTTTTTGTAATGTATATTGTGTATGGAAAACATCTAAAATAATTCAATATATAAATAAAAAATTGTTTATTTTCCACCAAAACAATGCATGTCACACATTATAAATTTTAAAATAGGAGCTTTTATAAAAAACATAAAAGAAAAAAAACACGCACCCACAAAGTAAAGATTGCAGAAGCAGCAAAGAAAGGTTAGTATAATGATGGAATAGAAGTCAATCACGTAATATTTAGTAAAACTGGAGCCTAAACTATGATATTCCTATATTTCGGGACTCCAGGTTCCTCACCCGAACCATATACCGTAAGTTTGTTAAAGGTACTAAAATGGGATTGTGTCAATGAACATGTTTGCATGTTCATACACACAAATGTTTATTCTGCGGGGGTCGATCCCGGAACCTTTAGTGTATAAACCAATGATATTCTGTATATAATAAGGTACATACGCCATCCGTGCCCCAAAAACGAACCGCGAAAGAGGATACAGTTTGTAGGCTTTTGTTAAGGGAAATATACGCTCATTCTAAATATGTGTATGTGTACTACCGCTGCATTCTGAACACTTTTTTCGATTAAGCATATCACGAATCTATACTTTGTACACCATTGGTATAAACTAACTGACTTCTAAACAATTACAGTATACCTATGGGTCGTATTAATTTTATAATAACAAATAATGGGATCATTTCAACCATTAGTTATACATACCGCGGCCTCAGAGAACGAGGGCGTGAAACAACGCTTCGTATTGTGAATAGTATAGATATCCGAATACAACTATCAGTGGTGAATAGCCTCTTGAGTCAGGTTAAGGCCGAAAGCCTTTTCGAACTGTTTATTTTCCTTTTCATTCATCCTTTAGAAATGTCGACAACTCTTGTCGCTCCTGCAGAGCTAAAAGTGACGGACACTTTTGAAAGACAGTTTATATCTCTTTCGAAGTTAAAAGTGTATTGAGCATCGGTTGATTATTGGTGGTTGATGTTGCCTTCCGATCTGGAGGGTTCAGGTTCAAATCTCGCTACATGCCAATGAATTTATATTTTAATTTATTTTTTATACTAGATGGTAGACTCGATACTCAGTCCTCTAGGTAGGTACCACCACAGTACCAGATATCATCCCGTGAAAAAGGAGTGCTATGCACTTTTGTGTTTCGGGATGAGGGCACTAGTGAAATTACCGGGTATAGGAGACCTAACATCTGTTGTCTCGGGTGACGGGCGCAGTGCGGCATTGCTGAGAATAATAACTGTCTATCAGTTGTTAGTCTCCTTTAATGCCACTCTGTCATGGTCTGGCGTATCACGTACCATCAAGTGAACGTCCATACCGTACTGTACACTTATAACATAAAAATAAAATTGAAACTATTTGTACGTGTATCCGACGCTCTTACGGTGAAGGAATACATCGTGGGGAAACCTGCGCACGCCTGCGAAGAGATTTAAAGGTTGCGTGAAGTCGGCCAATCCGCACTTGTCAGGCCTAATCAGCCTTTGCCGGTAGGCTTGTGCCCATCGGTGGGGACGTAGAATGAGCTGATAATGATAACAGGTTATTTTTTATTTGACAATTATATCTAAATGTTTTGTTCAGTTATATTGAGCGAGCGGAGACTGTTCTAGGTTATCTTCCTGTCATCCTGTAAAAGGTTGATCTTCAGTTAACACGGGGTTAACCCGTGTTAACTGAAGATCAACCTTTTTAATGAATTATTATGTTTAAAACAACACAGTGAAAGCATTTCATCGCTGCACATATTTACATATCGGAAGCACTCGCGCGACACATTCAATGCTTGTTCAATTAATACCGATATTTTACTGAACAATGTTCGAATAAAAGAATTCCCGCTGGCGTTTTTATTTGTTTCCGACGGTTTGCAATCACAATGGATCGTGTGCATGTGGCTGCGATGGTGGATTGTGTACATCGCAATTGTTAATTGTCATCAGTTTTGTTATGTAAAGGTAAATTGATTACATACTTCAGCATATTTCATTAAATAAATAATTGACTACTGACATTCACAGAGCGTCATTCATCTCGTAATATGGCTAGCAACCTTAAATTGGGTTAGTTAAAAAAGAATCAAAGTGGCGTTTCATCATCTCTGCCTACCCTTCTGGGACCAAGGCGTGAGCTTTATTTATTTATTTTTAAAAAAGAAGCTAATTGAAAAGAAACATTGAAAAAATAATTAATAGGAACCATTGTATAAACTTGATTCGATCATTTTGATGACCGAAGACAGTTGATATGGTAGTGAAAGTTGAATAGAACCAATTTCAACCACTTAGATAATGAAATTGCAAATATCACACTTATATTATACAAGCGAAAGTTTGCGTGTGTATGTATGTTACTTCTTCATGTTTATACAGCTAAATGGATTTTGATTTAAGTTAACAAGAATGTAGCTAACATATCAGAATAATACTAGGTTCTATATTATTCCCGAATTCCCACAGGTACGGGAACTACTCTGATAAAACCGCGGCTTGTTTCTATTAATATTTTAGTTTTCATAAAATAAATATTAATCTTGAGGTCACACATACAAACTATTGTGTGTCAGTGATATGTGTATGAAATGAATACCATCCGAGTTGCTCCCTCTCATTAGGAACTTCAGTAAATCTCACCGATTCGTTGCGAACATTGGAATACTACGTTATAAGTTATGAAAGGAGTTTACAATAACCCTTTTTAAAAACGCTAACGTATTCTATAACAAACAAACAAAAAAAAACTTTTTCAAATTATCTGTTACAGACACTTTTGAATCGTCAATTTTAATTTTTATTATATTTTAATGACTCTACCACCGGTTCGGAATCTTCGCGCAGTTCTTCCGGTTCGGAATAAGTAGAGATTTTTAACATGTATTAAAAATTATTAATAATATCAAAAACATTGAAATTCTGTCCAAAGTTTCTACGCTTTAGAAGTCGTGAAAAAACAGCTAGTTCTGATACATTACGTTTCTACCACAATTCACGACATTCACAGTTGATCGGTCAATAAAATTCTTATTATCAAAATACTTGTTCAGCACCGATTTCCTTCACCCTTAACCTGCGTAGGTGTTATTTCAATTACATATTTATTCGTAAGTAGAAGTAGGTAGGCGTTACAGTCGATTCTTAGCAGTGCCGTGCACAGAGAATATGAGTAGGGTACGCAAAGTGAATGACAGTAGTCGCAAAAACGATAAATAATTTTCATTTTTGTGAAATTCAGTGCTGTTGATGTCAGCAGATCGCCTATAGTTTCAAATCTGTAGAGATAAATGGACAAATAAGAGGGAATCATTTAATATGGTGGCAATTTTGCCGCATATTTGCATATATTAGGTACACGCCACTGATTCTCAGGTACGTAAATATCCCAGCGCCTTTACGACCGCATCTTGATACCAGTTAAATCGTCAACTCTTTCATATCAGTATATCACGCGGCATTTGCATGTGAGTATGTGGATATATGGTGTGAATGCCTTATTCAAATGTAGCGTATTCTATAAAAGATTCCACTTTTATAGAATACGCTACATGTGAAAATTCTGAAATTACGTTTTACCTGCTCACTCTGTGGTCTGTTGGTTACGTGTTTTGTTATAAACACAACGCTACGACTAGTTTATTTACCTGTTTTAATTTTAATTTAATTTGTTGTGTTAAATATAATATCTCTCAATACTGCCCTGCGCCTGTTTATCAACACGACAGATGGTGGGACTCAAATTTACAATATATTAATGTACTCTTTGGACTCAGATACCCAGAATGTTTTTCTAACCTCAAAATCTGAATAATCACATTGGTTTGATTAATTAAGTTTAGATGTGTAGCATAAAGAGTATAATACTATTTCAAAATGAAATTTAATTAGAGCTTGTTCCTTAAGGGAAATGTGCCATTTTATATTCATTCATACGAAAGGACAAATTAATGACTTATGCACAACAGAAACAGATAAATATAAAAAATACCACAAGATTTACTAAGACAAATCTACGGAAACAGTGAAATATCTACTTTGCTGCATATTTTATATGAATAAGGCAGCCATCAATTTTATATACGAAACACGCGTATAATGAAACTAATTTTGCACCAAAATTAGCAGATGATAAAGCGTTTAAGCCGAAAGTTATCAGCTGATAACAATCGTAATTTGCTTTAACTTATCCAAACACACTTTCGAAGTTTAGTCCTTTGGGTGGCAGACCAATTATCTGATCCCAATTAAGTGTTACTAGGTACTTTATAACAAATGCATAGATAACGGATTAACACACCTACAATTTATAATGCATATATGTATATTTTACATCTATGAACAAACGTAAAGACATTACATTTAAATATATTAATATGCTTTTGTTATAGTCCTGGCATTTGTTTTGGTTTCATAATCTTTTTTTTTTCATTTTACTTCTTTGTCCCTCGTAGATGGCCTCTAATACATAAGCTTGAAATGGTTGAAATTAGAAAAAATAATTATATCGAAATAAGTTACTCTGAGGAAGAATTAAATTATTACTTTAAATATGTTCTAGTATTTTGAAAATGTTATTCGAATGGAAATACCAAGTAAGAGAACGTATACCACGCGGGCAAAGTCACGGAAAAGCTCTCATAGAATAATCATTCAACGTGTCAACGAAGCAATACAAACGATGAAAACACAGATACCAGATTCGATACACAAAACCGGGCCAGCAATTATTTTGTTAGGCTTTCATCCATCAATTCAAGCGTGCAATTTATCAAATATCCTATTTCATGCTGAGGTGCCGTAGTACTTCTATAAAACTGGTGTTAAAATTGATTTAAAAAAGCAATTAAATACGAGTCCAACTCGCATACGAAAGGTATGATGGTTTTACCTATATAACATAACTATTTTCTTTTCAAATTAAATAAAAAGCTAAGTTGGCTAGCAAGAGATCTTTCAGAAGAAATAAATTGATATTTTACATTGTATTAATAAATAAGATAAGATGTCATGCGTCAGGACTCAAAAAAAAACAGTAACTTTGTTGTCAGTTGTCATACTTACGATTACACTGTGACGAATTTCATGTGTATTTTGTGTCGTCAAAACGTTTGTGTGATTTAGATTTTCTCTATTTTTATTTGCCCTTTGCTGCTCAATAGGGGCATTGATAAATAAATAAGTGTTGTATTTTATTTGTGAATATAAAGGTAGGGTCATACGTAATTTTTGGTTGTAATATTGTTCATGCTTATGGAGATATTAGTTGGTACGAATTTAAAATTTTAAAATCTTTTAATGAAGAATGTATTGTAATGATTATTATAAAGAAGAGTCTCTAGATATATACATGATACTTTAATTATAAAACCGATTTTGGCTTATTACATGCCCGTGAAGTACCTTCTTTGGAATAATTATAACTTTTAGAGCAGTTTTTTATAAAAATATATTAATGTAAAGCTGAGCTGAGTTGAACAACTCAGCTCAGGGCTGTAGGCCAGTGAATATTTATTATTTTATAATGTATAAATAATAAAACAATGAGTAGATCGTTTACTAAAATACAGATAAAGTTTAAAAAGTTAAAAAGGAAAATTTAAAAAGTTACTCTGAAAACAATATTTAGAGAAGCAAACATAAATTGTAGTCTGATATCGTTCCCTTACGTGTTGCTTTTAAAAGATCGTAAAGTCAAATGACCATTCACGTTTTCGACACCACGCTAAGCTTTTCTCTAATCAGATCTGCAGACGAGGCGACTGTCTGTATGCAAATGTTTGCTGAACCATCGACGCTTTATTTGCCCCATTAACGACTTTCTATCAATGGCCGCTTCCACTGAAAGCCATTTTACTTGAGCGTTTATTTCACTTGTGAACTTAGATAAACTTGTATGGCATGTAGGTATATTACGCTTCTTTTCTTTTATTTTTTAAGCTTTGAGTAAACGGGACGGTCAGCTCGCTCACCTGGTGATAAGACATACGACTTACTATAACAGATGCAGTGTTAAAATGATATCTTTATTCCGTTTAGTATACTCGTTCTTTAGGCCACATCACATTGTAGCTAAAACCTCCACGCCAGACATACAAACATAAGTTTATGCGTACAAGTATTTTGACTGCACGGGATGAACAACTCGAACGAACATGTCATAGTAGTCGTAGTCATTTGAATGGTAAAAATGTGGTATATATGCTATTCTCTATATATGTATATGGATTATACATTAACGTTTAAAGTTTTACTTAATTTTAGGATTTACCGCAAGGCAACAGTGTTTTTTATATTTTTTACCTAGTAAAGCCTAAGCCATATATTCACAGTGCAAGATAATTAACGCTCGTTTTAGTTTTTTTTTATTTTGTTGCGGTCAAACAGGTATTCTACTTGTAGCTGGGGGGGGCTTAATACGCGGGGACCGTAGCATTTGCTGCTCTTACTATATGGCTAATCCGGCCCTGGTTTTTACTTACCACCCGGTGGGTTATCTGCTTGCGACTAACTTTATAAAACTAAATGTAAACAACTCATGATGGATAAGAAACGCTACAAATCCACTTAAAAGAAAACATTCAATCTAAAGATTACAACGGAATCGTACTAGCTTAACATAACATATTCCAGAATAATCTAGAACAATCCGCGTCGAGACAACAGAAAAGTTTTGGTTGAAATGAAAACCGAAAGTATGATAAACTTGGAGAATTTTGCCGCACATAACCGAGTTTTCAATTTAATTATTAATATTTGTATGTGAAAGTCAGAACTTTGCTTTGAATAATACTACTTTAACTACAAGTACAAGTATATTTGATGTATTCAATTAAAACTAGCTGAAATTAACATCTCCACCGATTTTGTATAACCGTTGCTAAGTTATCTACTTCAGTAAAGGTTTAGAGTTAGACTCCCTTACATTACAGAATTTGTGTGTACTGTCTCTTTGTATTAGTCTGGATGCATGAGTATAATAATAATATATAACCTCTTTGAATAATCTCTAAGTTAAAGTTAAGTTTGTTTGTTACGTGCCCTTCAACAATTGAATTGTGACGCGTGTATAGAAAGCGCTGTAAAATTTAATTAATTTTTCTTTTTGAAAAAAATATTTTTTTATAATAACTAAATGATACATTTATATCAATTGATTGATTTTCAAATATTCTCTTTGTTATTATAATATGTTTCGCTGAGTAGGTAATGGTGATCTGTTTAAATTGAAAACACGTACAGGTACGATGCAAAATAATATAAAGGGCTCATAATATGGATTTTTAAATTTGAATCGTTGAATTTGAAATGAACAGTGTTATACTGATAACTATTAGTGCGTGGTTCAATGAGATAAGATAAGGTTGTTATAGTTTAAAATGTAAAATATTTTTCTATTTGTTCAAATTTATGAATGTTTAGAACCTTTTTTAATAATTCCGGCGTTCTTTCTTCCTTAACACTAAGCCATCAAACAAAGTAACGAGATAATGGAGCAATAATCTGGATGATTTTATAATTTATTTTATGTTTAGTGCTTCCTAGGGAACTCATCAATCAACAAATTTAGATTTAATTGAACGTATGGCTCCCAAACAATTAACTGTAATATGAGTAATTTGATACGGTATTTCTAAAGTATATATTTTTGCTACCCGTATAAATTAATCATGGTTTATAAATGGGCTGATAACAATAATTCGTGACCGTTTAATGATTGTCAGAGAAACATATAATTTAAATATAATTATTATTGCTTTTCAGTATTGGTACACGGTGATTGATAACTTCAAATACGAGTACGTAAGTACTTATCGAATGTTCGTTGGTAACAAACAATAGGGAGTAATTTCCCGTATACCAAACTTGAACTACGCCAACTTTTAACACTTATTTACGCTTTCATCTAGACCTTTTTTATAGCAAATTAATATCTGACAACTAATGCTGAAAACCAAGTTTTATTTGAAGATTGTAATTAATGTTTCATACACTCATATATTCTGTTAACAAACTTTTTTTTTAACAAATAAAGAAAGCAATTAACAACCCAAAACGTAATGAAAATACATAATAATAAATCCACTGTTATACATAACCACTTACACAACACAAAATATATGAACTTTAAAAACTCGCGGTCTCGCGTCGTAGCGTACGGAGCGTCGTAACGCCCGTCTACGCTGTAGCCGGCTTCAAACTACGAAATGCTACGAGGCGAGCCGGTTGCTGGCTGGCTTTCAATAGGGGTGACACACAAGATTAACACGATTAGAATTATTATAAAATAAATGGCATACTAAAACCTTAGTGGATTTTCAAGTTCCGTGAACTCTCAGACGTTTCTGTTGTTATGTGATTGTATGCAAACATGCTTTACTCCAAACCATAATTAGCAATTTGTATTGGCCTCATGTATTATTTTAGATAAAAAATAGTGCAGGTGTCTAATTCAGTCCTTTATCTTTTAATAAAAAATAGACCGGTATCAAATTATCACTAGGTAACACACTATAGTATGGGTCTAGTCCTATCTTAAAAATTAACACATATGTACTTCATTATACTAAGAGAGATTTTGAATTTGTCACTGATTTACTGTGTCAATTACTCATTAAAACTCTAAAATGTTTAATTTTATGGCAAAATTCTCGTTATGCACCTTTAGATTTTTTATTAAAACTAAACTTAAGCAGTATTACGCACTTTAATATATTTACTAAAATAATTCACGACTAGGTATAACTAAGGTCTAAACCATGTATAAACATAATCTGTTATTACCAGACTTTATAATTGTGATATTCACGAAATCACATCAATATGTTAACAACGTATCAAAGATATGCAGTATTTAAAAGTACATTTGTTGTTGTGTTTGTTAAAGAAAATACAACAATGTTACGAGTTTGATACACTGACAACCCTACGATCAACTCCAGGGATACCAGTGGAGCTACAAATTACCCAATACTAAAATTTTTACGACATTTTTTGTACAGCGCTGAACTATTACGCACTTAAAATACTTTATTGTTATTAGACTCTATGTTTCCAAATTTATTCTTGAACAAGAAAAAATAAATTGCTTCGTCTATTATACTCATAAAATTATGGTTATTACAATGGCATAAACAGTATTTTGGTTCGAGCATTTATCACTGATATTTTCATACGTGTTCTACGAATATAAATCTCACATAACGATATTTTGTTTGTACAACTTTTAGGGATTTAAAAAATGAGCTTGAGGGACATCAATATAAGTTTTTTATTTATGTTTAATGGTGAAGTCTAAATTTTTTTATGTATCAAAACTTTTTAAATTTAGGTCCATCAAGAACACTTACGAATATCGACTGACTGTAGTTTCTTACTAAGAAGAATCCACAAAGAAACTTGGTTATTACTCTTTTTATAATATTGGTGTACGCGTGTATTGACTTGCCCAAAGTGTGCTCGTACCTTTACGCACAAAATTGGCTATGCGAGTCACCAGAGAGCGCACCAGAGGGCAGGGCAATAGCATGAACGTGCCTTCTGTAGCACGAGTAGACTCGAGAAGTGTTTCGGTCCCTTGTCCGATGTCTGACCACTGCTAGTTGCTTGTGCGACGCAATCGAGCCATTATTTAAAATTTGAACTGATGTTCTGTGTTATTGGGGTTGGTTTCTGCACTAAGTTCTTAAGGTGGATTAATGTGCGTGAGCCATAGCGGCTTGTTGATCACTCCAACCAGCTCACCTCCCTTCAGAAGCAGATTAATCTTCCCTGCCTTTTCAGGGCATCCATAGTTTTCATGTGGATCTGGGCTACGCCTGTGCACCTAAGAAGCACATGCGCCACCGTTTCCTTTTCCTCCATTCACGCTTTGCATAGAGATTTTTAAATCTTTATCATATTAGGATACGTTGTGAAAGTTATTATTCATTCCGGGGAATTCTAAATCGGGCAACCCTTTGGGTGCAGCAACAGTTATCTGTTGCGTCCTCGACAATGTGCTGGCAGTTCAAAAGACTGTTTGTCAAATATAATGAAAAAAAAAGCAATGGGAAAACGAAGCCCATTATTTATTGTCGAACTTTGTAGCCGTTTTAGAAGAAATACAACTGATATGTTCCGAGAAGTTATAACGTTTTATATGGATAAACTTGTTTGCTGCTTTCTTTTGTGTTCCTGCGAAAGGGCAATAAATATCAATATTGTGTATGAAATAGGTCATAAAATTATAGTATAGTGATATTATTTCAAGAAAGACCATTTTCAAATAATACAATCATAATATATTAACATCACAGATTTCCCAATATAGGAGATGGGGCAAGCCGCGTTTAAAGTGCGACAAATGTAAGCTCAACGAGCATACACTGGCTGCCAGTTTACGCTCTGTGAGACGAGTCAAGACGCATGAATATTAGAAGAAATTACCGTATTTTTCCAAAATGCCATCCTGTGCAATTGTAACATGACATCATCGCAATGAATCAGTAAATTTACCAAGAAATATAATAACTTTTCACAGGTAAGAACCGAAAATAAATTGCGACACTGGAACTTGGCGGCTTGTCCAGACTGGTCTAATTGTATATTTGGATGTCTGTGATTAACATGAATCATAAGCCAGACGTGATCTGATATTCTGACATCATAAGCTCATTCAGCGTCGCCACCGAGGGGCACGAGCCTACCCGATACAGGTGAATAGGCCTTAGTCGTCCACGCGGGCCGTCCAGTAGGCTGATTTCACGCACAATCTTTGAATCACTTCGCAGGCGTGCACGGGTTTCCTCGCGATGTTTTTCTTCAACGTAAAGGCGTCCGATAAACGTGCATATAATTTCAAAAATACATTAGTACGTGGCGGGATTTGAACCTGCACTCTCCGGATCGGAAGGCAACCGTCAACACCTATAAGCCACCGAAGCTCTTGATATTATGTACTCACTAATAATTGTCGAGATTTATAGTATTAAGGCACACAGATAGAATATTTACAACTGATTCAGTGTTACAGTTGAGAAGTCTGCTAATTCATTTGTTTCTGGATCTGAATCCTATGTAGCATTTTTTCAAAAACATGCGACGATGTGAATAGATAGGGTATAATTGTGTAATTAGTTATTTCAATTGCAGTTTCTAATTTCCTTTTTTTTACCCGTCATTATCGTCAACGTATTATCTGATATCACATGAATCCGCTGACCCTGTACATTTGCAATACCAAAAGCATTGAAATGCACTATGAAGGTAGATACGCCACTCGTGCCTCAAAAACCAACCGCCAAAGAGAATACAGTTGTAGACTCTTTGTTTAGGTAAATGTACGCTTACTCGAAATATGTGTTATTGTACTGTCGCTGCATTTGGAACACTTTTTTCAGTTGTTTTTTTTTTAGCATATTACGAATCTATAGTTTTTACATCATTGATGTGACGCTCATATTTTTCAGAACTCCAGTTCGTATCGCTCGAAAAATATCTCCGGCGGAAAATTAATCCACAATTTTGTCGAACATGGTAAAAAATTATAACAAAAACATACAGTAGACGACTGTCATATTTATTAAGCGTGTAGTGACACGCTTTAATAAATATGACAGTCGTATGGTTATGCTCACCTTAGCTTTTATTTACTTTAGCGCAACTATGCTATAAAAGGTGAAAATTTTGATATTGAGGTTTCTACAAAGACGATCTTCAAATCTTAAGTTTCTACTAGCAAATTAAGCCACGACGATGGTTATGAATCTCTATCTAATAAATGTATTGTAGAATTTACTGTTTGAAGTACACACGTTATTCAAAACTGCCTTCATTTCAAAACTATAATGAAGCCGCCACTTGTCATTGTATTGGAAACTTCAAAGATCCTATTATTCATAGTTCAGTTAATGATGACAGTGCTTACTGTTTTCGATAGAATGTTCCCAATGTAAGCCCTGCCAATTACGTAAGATTATTATTTATTGTGCAATTAATTAATTTACTATGTGGTAGACTCTATACTGAGTCGTCCTGGTAGGTACCACCGCAGTGCCAGTTATCAGCCCATAAAATAAGAGTGTTTTGCACTTCTGTGTTTCGGGATGAGGGAACTGTAACTAGTCAAATTACCGGTTATACTCGTAACAGACCTAACATGTGTCGTCTCGGGTGACGGGTGCAGGGCAGTGTTGACAGAAAATAATGACTTCCTATTGTAGTGTAATGCTACCCACGACTAAGTACGAATGATTATTTTAATTTCAATGTGGTACATATTCTTGTAAAAATATGTACTTTTTTTGTATTCTAAGTTTTAAAAAATGCACACTTATAACTTTGGTGATATAACACAAAGGCCGTGGACGTGCTAGGTAGTAACTATCTGGCACGACCACAATGGATTTTAGGTGTTTTAGTTATTTTATCATGTAATATGACATAAATCTATTGTGTTTAAATATACTGCATTTTTGAATAAGTTGAATTCCTTTTTTACCCGTAAAAAGCGTTTTTTAACTTGGCACGAACTCCAAAATTATAATAATTTAATTATCTCATCATCATCGTCAACTCATAATCATCCCCACCGAGGGGCATGAGCCTTACCGTAAAAGGGGATTTGGCCATAATCGTACACGCGGGCCCAGTGCAGATTGGCCAACTCCACTTTCAACCCTTGAATCTCTTCGTAGGCGTGCGCAAGTTCCTCACGATGTTTTCCTTCACCGTAAGAGTCGATAAACGTAAATATAATTTCGGAAATTAATTGTAATGTTTTATTAAGCTAAAAAAATATTTTAGTGTTCGGTTGAAGTAGGTATTTCTTTATAAATATTTTTGGAAGCTTATGTAATATACATTAGAAAAAAGTTGTTATCCTATATGTATTTCCTATAGTAACTACTTGTTAAGTTCAAATATTGTTGCGTAAATGTCTGTGACCATTTATTTACTATTTTTTATTACATTTATGCATCGAAATATAAAATCATGCTAAGCAGACTTAAATAACATTTTCATAATTTGTAGACAACGTCCATAATTCAGTAAACTTGAGATAAGACGGATTCTTTATAGGTTATTATAGGCCTAACGCCTACGTTAGTATCACCATATTGTTTTCGTGACTTGGATGCCTAATCTGAGATAAGAATATACGATGGCCGACGCCAAAAGTTTGGTATTTTTTTATTATTCTGTATGTAAGCTTTTAGGAGAATAATTTTACTGGCTTTATTCAAATTTGTACTCTGTAATTTTTGATGTACTTTGAAATTCTCATATTAATGTTTATATATGCACGCTAAGTCTATCTGTATTTGTCTGGGTGTTCATAGGAACACCCAGATAAATAATATACATAGATATATTATGTGTGTAGGTATTTGGAAAAACTTATGTAAGCATATTTATCTGTTGTTTAATATCCATACATGTTTCTTGCTAAACGTTCTTTAATTTTTAAATTAAATATTTTATTACCCACACTGGCTATATAGGCAAAAGGTGTTTGTGATGAACAGTCCTCGGACAAGTCTCATGGACACAATTTTTTCTTTATAATGGATAAATAGAAAAAAACATCATACAATAGAAAAACAATCGTATTATAATAACACCGTGCATGTTCATCATGTAAGAAATAACTATCAAAACTATAATGGCTATAAGCCTAATTAATAAAAGACAACTAAATGCAATTATGACGAAAGAAATTTTCAAAGTTATCAAATGTACGTCTACTGACTGAAAAACCATGTGGCTGTCAGTTTATATTATTATACCATTATACCATATTATATTATTACCATAAAGTAATTGTTACTATAAATTATAAACCAAGATATATTTTCCGAATCGTAAATATTAACAGTTACTTCATACTAATAATGTCTTTCAAAAATTATTTATTATAAATATAATACAATTCGCAGCTTTTAATGCGTAAAAACAGCTGTTGATTTAATGAAATTGCTTTAAATATCCATCTCGCAAAAAATTGCGAGTATCAAGTTTTAATTGGAGAATAATATTGCCCGAACCTCTTCTTGGCGGGTTATTATTCGGTAGGCTGCGGCAAAATAATGATGTTAATTAAATTATCTGCCTTATTGTATATCGTCCCTATCTTCGTTAATAAAGCTTGAACAAGCTTGAACGGACTTCATGTCTGTCATGGGAATGAGACGCGTATAGTTACGCCTTATTAAAGTAATATTAATGTAGTTTCAGAGAAGAATAAGTTTAAACAAAAAATAGACATGTATATTAATGCTATTGTGAAACATACAAACTGGAGTATAATCACTGAAATTATTTGGTCGTCATGCCATATTTATCATCATAATGATGATCTCTGTATATTTAAATAATATACCAGATTTATTTAAATATTAAAATATACCAGATGTCCATGTACTTTTGTCTTTATCCATGTACGTACATGCATTCTCATGTTCGATGCTCCGTGTAGCGAGCTATAGTATCATCTTATTTGAGATTAGAGCTTTTGAGTACCAAATCATGTCAATAGTACTAAGTGTCATACGTTTGAATGTAAGTAAGTTGGTTTTAGGTTCTATCCATGTTGTTTACAATGTGATAAAAAAAACAGGATTTTACTCGAGTTGAAGAAGTTGATATTAATACGATAGAGCTGTTGTGGGACTGCGCCAAAGGATGTTAATATTCCGGAAAAACACATCTCTTAAAAAGTATCTATAATTAATTATGATATTATTCTTCTAGCCCTCCTTAAGAAATAGAGGCATAGTGTCTTTTATTAGTGACTTAAATGGTTTACAAAAAACTTAACGAGGATTTCTTTGCAATTTCTTTATTCCTACAAATAAATATATAAGTTTGAAATGTCATATACAGATAAAGGTTATAAACTAACAGGGTACAGTTATTAAATCTACAATTTCGGCTACTAAACGGCTCACAAGAGTTATCAAAATCCTAACTTTAAGGGTAATTAAGTGAAGTTATTAACTATTCCCTTGTCAAGAATAAACTTTAATTGTAGCTTGTTATTAGTTTTCCATGTGAAACGTACCATATTTTATGTAGATCATTAATATGTAACTTATATTCGTAACAATTTATTTATTTATTTCATAGACAGTAGAGTATACCATTCACCGTGATGGAAAAGATATCGTTGCCCATACACACAATACTTAAAGGAAAAGAAGGGGATGTGGTCTCGGAGACTCACATATCGATAAGTAGAGATTCAGAGATCGATTGCTTACAATGCAAAGTTGATGTTACCAATTCTGTGGCTATCTATACTATATATATAAAGCTGAAGAGTTTTGTTTGTTTTGAACCGCTAATCGCAGAACTACTGGTTCGATTTGAATAATTCTTTCAGTGTAAGATAGCTTATTTATTGAGGAAGGCTATAGGCTATATATCATCACGCTACGAGTATAGAAGCGGAGCAGTAATGAAAATTTTCAAAATCGGGGGTATTTTTCATACTTTGAGCTTCCGTGCGTACGCTGCGTAAACGGTTAAAGTACACAAAAGTCATGTATGCGAGTATTGTCTCCTTTTAAAGGTCTACAAAAAAGTCCGCGACAGCATATGTCTATCTTTTAAGGTTAGCTCACTATAACATATTTTTTGCTAATAAAAAATTCTGAAATTGACCCCGAAACCTTTAAAGTTGGAGGGAGGGGAAATCCTATGTATAGTGATAAATGAAAGTACCGTGTTATCCCGAATTTAATGCGAGCGAAGCCGCGGGCAAAAGCTAGTTAGTTATAAGTGTTATAGTTCTTACTACTGTACTGCTTCTGTGGTGGCTGTATTAGTGAGAATTTCTTGATACCAAGATTAACAATTGTAGGGCTTTTACAACAGGCAGCACGTGGTTAATTTTAGATTCTTTTGCTTATGCATGTCGTGCTTGTCCATAATTAAGACATAACTTTAGCACTAAATTTAGATTTATGTAACCAATTCATATATATTCAGTGATTGTTATGTTAGTTATATGTAATAGATAACGCACTTTTAATACGTTTTAGTATTTAAAAAAAAGGGTTATGTGGGCAACCATTGGTAATAATGATAGCAGTTGAGATGTACCTAATAAATTTCATAATAAAAGTTTCAGATTTATTTTGTCCCTATAGGGCAGGTGACGCGGTTTTGGCCATTTTAAGAATTTTGTAGACTTTGAGGCTGTATCATTTTACAGTTTTTGTTATCACGGACATATTTCTTGTAAAAAGTGATTAAATATATATAAATCTAGCCTAAGGATACATTTTTTTCATAATGATTCAATGAAAAAATTATCCTGAAAAAAAGAAAAGAATATGGGCATTTGTGCCATTTTTGGCTAGATTTACCCCATTTCTGGCCACAGTCATGTGCCAGTTCTGGCCATCAAAATTCATCAAAAATAAAAGCAGATAATTCAATTTTTAAAAAGTTTATTCGAAAATCGTTCGAGGTACGTTAAAATCGCTACTAGCAGTGGCAACGGGCATCCCATTCTTTATTGCGTTCAACGCTAATGTATTTTTTTTGTGTTGTGCGTACTGGAACAATTTTCATTTCACCACACCGATTTTTTTAGTGTTAGGTTTCGATGGAGGCATTATAATTGTAACTCTGAAAATGAATAAATTACTTATACAAAAATAGCTAAGTAATTAAGTTGCAAAATAACGATAAAAACTAAATGGACAGTCATGTGACCAAAGATGGGAAAATCCATTAGTGGCCACCTCTCATAAACTCACTTAATAAACAAATAGTGATAAAATATCATTAGTACCACTTAGACAGTGTATTTAGTATGAAGGATTAACAAAAACATTTTAAAAAATAAGACGGATTTAGAAAATAATGATTGTTTACTAACCCACTCGCCTTAGCCTTTTTGCTAAGACTTAAGGTGTCGGTGGCCACAACCGGGTCACTTGCCCTATCCCATTTTCAACAGAGTTGCAATATTTTCTAAAAGTATAGGTATATGACAATGCATCTATCATACAGGTAAGCAATCTTTATGCAAAGACATGCGTATTATATGATGGTCAAATCATTTTATAAATTTCCAGCAGAAATTCATACAGACTCTGTATTAAAGACATTCAACAGAAACCTTAAATACTTTCTTGGAAGAACCTGAAAACCTTTATATAAACTTACTTGCAAATAAGCAATCGAAATGTTAACTAATTTCAATTGCTGAATAAGTAAAAGGGCATCCCTGATAGGTCACAGGTGCGCTGGAGTTAGTAAGAATAATCATTTTTAACATAGCTTGTTATGTTTGTCCTTGCGCTCCAATGATGTAAAAAAATGGATTCGTGATATGCTCACAAAACAATCTAAAAAAGTGTTCCGAATGCAGTGATAGTACACATACACATATTTCGAATTTCTAACACATTTACCTAAACAAAAGAGTACAAATTGTACTCTCTTCGGCGGTTCGTTTTTGAACCACGAATGGCGTATCTACCTTTATATATACAGAATATCACTGTTGCGCTCTGTTAAACTTCATCCTGCTCGTTGGATTTGTACAATCCTCTTACGTAGTAGAATTTAGCTCGGTTCATAAATAAAGCGCTTATTTTAATTAATTATTTTAGGGCTAATTTGTTTGGTTCGTTTTTATTTTATCCTGGTTTAACGACTCTTAAAATATTAAATAACTAAAGTTTTCGGTCCCGACTACAATATGAGGAAAGTAGTAGTTAACACCCATCAATACGTATTCTATGCAGGTCGCCAGAACGTCGTTAATTATTATAAGCAAACTGTATCACAGGCTCTCTAAGTAAAAAATCAATGAAAAAAATCTTTAAAATTGTATTGAGATCACGATTGATAGGGTTTTCCGGCGAATAAGCCGCAAAAGCTTATCTAATTTACTTGCGGAAAATTCAATATTACGCGGGATTTGAGTCGAACCCACCTGAAGTGCCTAGTTAGATTGAAATTATATATTCGAGATCCTCAGTAAAATGTGGTTCCTATTTCTTGATTTCCAAATCGAATATTTTATAAGAAGTATATGCAGCAGAGATTTGATAAAAATAAATAGAGGGTGGATGAGAAAAGCAGAGGACCGGGATAACTGGTGCAAATGGGGGAGACCTATGTCCAGCGGTAGACTGCGGTAGGTTGAAGAAAGAGACAAGTACATTTGTGACATTGTAAAAACAGAGCACTATTTTTTATTACAGGCATCTCATATAAACGGCCAAAGACACGCTGGGGATAACAACCCCCACTAACAAGAGATTTTTACTTATTTTACGAGATAAGTCTTTGAGTGGAGGCTTAGCATCGTACTCTAGAGTCTAGACTCTTATACAGTAATCACGACCCATATCTTTTTCACCTGACGGTATTCCTCAAATTTTGAGTGATGACACTCCTTACCACAAATAATACACTCCTACATTATCTCTCTTGCTGCATAAGGTTTATTTATCAGGCTTTAAGTTATTGCGTTAAAGGGTCTTTTATTCAAGTAAAGAATTGATCTCGTCTTCAATTTCTTTGTAGGTATGTATAAACTGTTTCGATTTTGGTGGCATGTAGGTAGTCGTACTTATTATATTGGATCACAGAGAGTTCTACCCTGTCAGTGAGGTAAGACCGCATTTTTCAAAGATTTCAATGATAAAAAAGGGCCCGCATTTTTAAAGCAAAAATATGGTTATTTAGAGTTTCACATCAAAAGCTTGGTGCCATGAATCTAAAACTCACATCGCAGAGTTGTTTGACGATATTAAATCTTTGGATTTCACCGTTTTATCAGTTTGCAAAGTTCAATTGAAGAGTTTAACGTCCCGATCGGGTTTCAAACTGCACAATGGAGTCGATACGACAGACGTCAATGACTTCCGGGCCACCAATCAATAGGCGCCGAGTGGGTGGCCGGATTCACTACTAGGGCTGCCAATTGTAGGGGTTTAAAACTCCAGGTTTTTATTAATCTAGAAATATATATAAATAAAACGGGAGTGTCTGTAATATTGAAATGTATTTTTTTCTGTATGCATAAGAATCAGTATACGCTACGAGTACATACACCAAGACAACATTTTTTTAAAAATTAGCCTGTCTGTTTGTTCCCGGTACTCTCTAAAACGGCTGGACGGATTCAGATGGGACTTATTTTGGCAGATAGCTGACATAATAAGAAAAAACGTAGGCTACTTTTATTTTAGAAATACTTTTTATTTTAGAAAAATATAGCAATGTTGTACTTCGCGTCGGCCGTGCGTCGTTTGTGCTCAAAACTTCTAACGATTTTTACCATGGTTTATACGTAACGACCGCCATATTGGCAGCCGGGATCCATGGCCCGAAGCACGAAATAAACTTCTTTTTTTAACAATTAGTTAGTTCATCCTACAATGTCGTAATCTAATAAAACAAGAGACATTAGGATGTTATTTTCAGTCTGTTACAATAACCGACCGTTACGATAGTTGCTTGTATAGAGCGAACGCGGACTAGCCGCTATGCCATTGATGTAACTATTTGTTGAAAATGAAAACATAATAAATAAGTATACCTACTGCACCTTGACACCCTTTAGTCCAACATATTTTCCGCATACCAGCTAAAATCCCTACCTGTATTAACATGAATAACCGGCCTTTGATCTCAAACTCATGTCGCAAAGTTGTTTGAAGAAAAAGGTAACGATCTAGAAAAGTCGTACCCTTAGATGGTAATTTGGTCAATTTAATCATTGAACAAGCATCGTGCTACCAAATCGTTATAAACTTAGTAGTCAAAACCGTTTGTTAATATCACCGATAATTTATACCAGTTAAATAAATGCTTGCCCATATATCACCGAAGAGCACGCCACTCTGATTATACACATTATATATTCAGGCTTAAAACATGTTTCAACGATCGATGGTACTTAAGGACCAAACGTTCGGGTTGGCTTAGCTGGGAGCAGCCCTGGCTGAGCTCTCACAGAATCACCTCGAATTACAAAAGCTTCTAAAATGTTTTCGACTGACGTCTTAAATGACATCTGCTTCTTTGGTGTTCTTAGGGTGTTCGAATTGCTGTATTGTCAGCGAATATTTCCGTTTAATTAATTAAAACGTTGAAACCTTCTTGTTATATAATTGTTATTTTCAATTACTACAGTTTCGAAGTTTCGTTAGCGGTACTTACAATATTGTGATATACTATCGTACATCGAGGCAGTATTCTAAATTGAATCTATACTATGGTAGTTAGTTAATATGGTAGCGGATTCAACTGATGGTAATGCTACATTTGCGGGTTACGGCGAATATTTGCGATAACGCGATGAATGTTCGGTACTTCGTGTTATCGCGTTGTATTCGGGCGAAGATGTAGTATTGAGGAGCTGTTTGTAAACTGGCGCGTATTAAAGGGATTTGTCGCGAAAATATCCGCTTCGGTGGCTACACATACCGTCAACTCAGTGTCTTACGTCTCGGCCGCGCAACAAACTGAACATCACAATCCGACACGATGCATTCCGTCGACTTGACACGCATCTTCGCCCGCCTTAATGTAGACACGGTAGGTGAAGCCACCGAATCGAATCCCTTTGGTCCGCCAGTTTACCGATAGCTCTCCGATGCTTCATCGTCTTCGCCCGAATACTACGCGATAACACGATGTACCGAACATTCATCGCGTTAACACAAATATTCGCCGTAGCTCGCTAATGTAGACAAGAACATCGCCTACGAATACGATGTTTTTGTTGCGCCAACACGATACCAATCTTCACCCGCTAATGTGGCCTCAGCATAAGTGATATCGCCACTCGTTTGTGGGTGGCGATAAGGAGCTATGAGTGCATTGCAACAGGGACAACTTAGTCTCATAAAATATGAAAGAAAAGTTAACATTTGAAAATACTGGAGAATTTTGAGTCTCCGTTTATTCCCTCACCCTCACTTAACGAAACAACGTGTAAGTTATTTTACGTCAGTTTTCTGTGAAGCTGTAGTATCACTTTAGATAGAGCCGGGCCATTCGTGACGATCATTGGCTCAAATTGAATTTGAATACATTAGACAATGAGAACGTCGGTGGCTCTTGGTGTGGACTCTTGAGGTTGCAGGTTCAAATTCCGCGATGTACCAATGTATTCTCGTAATGACATGTAAGCTTATCCGACGCTCTTATGGTGAACGAAAATATCGTGAGGATACCTGTGCACGTCTGCCAAGAGATTCGAATATTGTGCGTGAAACCGGCCAATCCGCACTTGGCCCGCGTGGACGAATAAGGCCTATACAACCTTTACGGGTAGGCCCCTCGGTGAGACGTCGGTGGCTCAGTGGTGTGGACTGTCGCCTTCCTACTGGGAGGGCTGAGGTTCAAATCCCGACACGTACCAATGTATTTTCGAATTTTCGAAAATATATGTACGTTATCCGATGCTCTTACGGTGAAGGAAACATCGTGGGGAAACCTTCATGCACGCCTGCGAAGAGATTCGAAGGTTGTGTGTGAAGTCGTCCAATCTGCACTGGGCCCGCGTGGACGACTAAGGCCTAATCACCCTATACGGGAAGGCTCGTGCGCCCCGGTGGGGACGTTTAATGAGCTGATGATGATCTCTCTACACCTTGTTATATATGACGCTATGATGTTATGTATACAATAGTGATGTATACAATATAGTGATGTATACAATATAGTGATGTATACAATATAGTGTTGTAGACTGACAGATCAACTTTTATAATTTTGATATCTTTACCCGATTGCCGAAAGAGGGTTCTTTCTATGGCATTATAATTTATGACACCATGACTTAAGATATGGACGCACCTTGCTTTTATTGGGACTTACATAAACAATAAATTAACTAAAAGCACAATCACGAAGAAATTCGATCAACAAAATAATGTTCGAGCCAATGATATTTTGATATATAAAGGTAGATACGCCATCCGTGCCTCAAAAACGAACCGCCGAAGAGAGTACAGTTTGTACTCTTTCGTTTAGGTAAATGTGTTCGAAATTCGAAATATGTATATGTGTTCTGTCGCTTCAATGGGAACACTTTTTTCGATTGTTTTGTGAGCATATCACGAATCCATACTTGTTTACATCATTGGTTCGAGCCGGTTGACACATATGTTGACTTATGTAGCGAGTGACGTGATTATGGATGAAAATTCTGCAAAACTGACGCGATGGCAGACTTTTGCCGCGAACATATTTTGTGGGAGATTGTGCACAGTTAGTTTATTGTTTATCTAAGTATTGGGGCTAGGAATCGTATCGTAATCATAATCTGTATGTATGTAGTAACTGTTAACCTAGCATTCCAGATTTAGCAGAATCTTACCAAATAGTAGCTATGTACTTTATTTTATTCGGAGTTTATTAACATATTTAATTTACAATAATACTACACAGCATTTTTGATATCTTCTATTGTAAAAAACAAACAAGACAGACAAAGTAAACAAAAATTAAGTATTTCAGTTTGCAAAACTCATAAGTTAATAATGTGACACACTTCTCTAGTTGAATTTGTTTTCTATTAAAAACAAAGTTCATCAATTATTACTCATCAATAATTGATTAACTTCTACACCACCCTTGGGATTTGGGAGTTTATTCACTTACAAAACTATTACTAACCTTTCATAACTATTTAACTCTGTTATGATTTTCAACATTGTTGTGAAACTGCCGATTTGCAATTAAACACTTGAAAAAGGAAATTTCATATCAAAAGCTTCGATTTTCGGTATTATGAAATAGTTCAGACAAAGTTAAAGGCCTTGGTTAAAGGGTTATACGTTTAGACGTTTAAAAAAATATGGACGAAAAGTCATCAACCTTTTAACTGCCAGAACTCCATACACAATGGAAAATCTATTGTTTTTTTTTATATATCCGGCAGCAGCAGTTAAAGGGTTAATACAGAAAACGTGTCCCCGAAATGACAGCTTCTGTCTTTGTCATTTTGACAAATAATTTTTTGATGTATAATTTTACTTAAAATTGCATATACAAAATACATATAAAAGAATTGTTAATTTTACTACGATAAGAAATCCGTCATTTATTTTCTTTTGATCACTTTTGATCTGATTTGGAACCTTTTTACCACGCAAGCCATGTTATTTTACTCGGCTCTGTTGACCTCGGAGTAGTCTAGTTACTCCGAGCTGTTGACAGATGCGAACTAAATATCTTAATTTTCCATACAAAAAAGGCCGAATTTTGACACACTTTTATTTTTTCAAACGTCCATAGGTAAAAGGGGCATTTTTTAGACAATGAAGTTCGTTATGATTATTTTGGTAAACTTTTTTTTATTTAGCTATAAAAAAAATCTGCTTTCATTTTTCCAGGCATCTTTGTCTTTCGTTTTCTACATCTAGCCTCCACCAGTCTGCAAGTAATAGCAACTAAATTATGCGTAAAATATCTTATGCAGCGGGACATTTTACGAACTCTAATAATATACATTTATGCAAGTAGAGGGCGTTTTAAATAAGTTAACGTTCCCTTCCACATCATAACTTGGCTACAATATTTACCGTCATTTCCCAGGACAAGACCGCGCCGTATATATCTACCCATATTTTTTCATTTTATTAAATAAACAGAAGTACCGATTCCTCCACCTGATGAATAGTAACACGCTTACCTATGGCAGAATATGGAGTGTTGAATGAAAGTTTAATAATTTGGTAACTACCTACTGTCAATAGTTAGGTAGTAACTACCTACTTCTACCTAATAGTTTCGTTCAACACTCTTCAACAACTCTCTTCAACGATCAAACATTCTATCAAGTACAATAGCATTAGCCGTTGATTGTTTGTAAGAGCGTCGGTGGCTCATTGGTGTGGACTGTTGCCTTCCGATCTGGAGGGCGCAGGTTCAAATCCCGCCACGCCAATATCTTTCCAAATTTTCAAAATTATATGTACGTTTATCCGGCGCTTTTACGGTGAAGGAAAACATTGTGAGGAAACCTGCGCACGCCTACGAAGAAATTCGAAAGTTGTGAGTGAAGTCGGCCAATCCATCTGGGTCCGCGTGTACGATTACAGCCTATCCCTATACGGGTAGGCTCGTGACCCTCGGTGGGGACGTATAATGAGATATGATGATATGATTATTGTTTGTTTTATACTAAAAAAAGATACTTATTGAGTTTCCGAAGGGTATAAAATACTGTCATATAACGAATGTGGAGGCGACAGCGAGATGACCACCCGTGGTCTATAATGGATGCCACTAAAAGCTTTTTGCATTATTAGTTTTCATAATGGGTAACAAAGTGTGTTATTTTCTCATCGCTTTTTTTAACTATTAGCTATGCCATTATTAAGAGTTCGTATAGATAATATTACGTGACCCATTTATTGAGATGCATTCTCTGTGCTCTATTTGGTGGACGACCCATTTGGTGTTGCGGTTGAGAGGTCGGCCGCAACACCAAGGGTTCCGGGTTCGATCCCCGGGCAGTACGAACATTTGTGTGCATGAACATGTCTGTTTGTAATGGTCTGGGTGTTTTCTATGTATAATATGCGTGTATTTACGAATATATATATATGTATGTTTATCCGTTGTTTAGTACCCATAATACAGGCTTAACGCTTAACTTGGGGCTAGATGGCGCTGTGTGAATGTCAGTAGATATTTATTTATTTATTATTTGCATCTATTTTATTACTCTATCAGTGGCGTGCACACCATATATGCTAATAAGCAGTACATACACTGTGCGTCCTGAAAATCCCGAAAATCGCCAACACATTAAATGATTTCCCACTCATTCGCCCATTTTCCTGTACAGATTTGAAACTATAGGCGATCTGCTGCCATCAACAGCACTTAATTTGACAAAAATAAATTGCAAAGTGAGTTACACTTATCGCAAAAAATGATTTTTGCGATAAGTGTAACTCACTTTGCATATCCTACTCATATCTGTGCACGCCACTGTACTCTATGACATCACATTTTAGGTAGTTCTAGGTTATCGTCTGACGTACTTACTAAAACAGCTTTTGTTTTATAATTTAATAAGATATTAAGCTTCTAGTCACCATCCCGATTTGAAAATAAAATGGTTTGCCACCCATATGGTAAATCATTGTCACAGAATCAAGTAATTTCACGGGCTGTTTCATTCCGAGAAATTAGTGCCATACTTTAATCAGCCCTGGAATCTTACTTACTTTAGTATTTTTATGTTGCTTTTGATAAACTTTGCATATACTTAGATACATTAATTATTCCGGTTGATTATAACCTAAGAAGTCAATGTGTAATGAAAAAAAATATAGGTCAATGTAGGTACCTACCAAAAGAACTAAAGATCAGCAATTAGTGACGTAAAGACATAATATCTTAGTACATAGTACCGTAGATAAAAATGTATTAACGTTTTAATATTACTTCTTTGCCTAGTTTACCATACTTGCGAACTGTTTAAAAAGGTGTTATGTAGAAAAGTTTATGGAAAAAACGAAAAATATATACTTTTTTTATTCATTTCATTTCACCTTCAATGTAAAGAATCATCATCATCATCATCAGCTCATTAAACGTCCCCACCGAGGGGCACGAGCCTACCCGTATAGGGTGTTTAGGCCTTAGTCGTCCACGCGGGCCCAGTGCGGGTTGGACGATTTCACACACAACCTTCGAATTTCTTCGCAGCGTGCATGAAGGTTTCCTCACGATGTTTTCCTTCACCGTAAGAGCGTCGGATAACGTACATATATTTTCGAAAATTCGAAAACACATTGGTACGTGTCGGGATTTGAACCTCAGCCCTCCCGGTAGGAAGGCGACAGTCCACACCATTGAGCCACCGACGCTCAATGTAAAGAATGCAGCATTAGAAATAATATTCATGCAAATATTTCATTTGCGATGAAAAACGTAGACAAAGCGTAGACGACAGAGAGCAAGGTAGAAATAACCAGCATATTTGCGTAGCGAATGTGGACGCAAAACCGTGCTTCGTTCACATCCTGATTGTAGTTAAAATTTCGTGTCGTGCCACCAGTCACCACTTGAAACTTCATTATAAGTACGACCCCAAATATAATTTTGCATACAAACCCTTCCTCTTTCCCCCTAAATCACAATAATGAATACACAAAAAAAAAAGTTTATTCAAGTTAATGGCAAGAGGGGTAACTCAGTGTAAACAGAGCCACAGCCCTCGCCAAATGAAGGATTATACTCGGAGGAATCAAGCCCTGAGACGGGGCACCTTATGTATACGTTCAATTATAACATTTTTTTGCGGAAAAACATCGCCTCCTTGCATACGTAAGCCATCTTATTCGTGTCCTTTTAAAGCTTCATGCAAATCAGTATCTTATTGAGTTTTACCTGATTCATTCAGTACTGTGTGAAGTTGTAAGTTGACTTAAAGTGAATAATACTCTCAACCAACGTGTTCAATCTATGTTAGCTGTCGAAAGCATTGCTTGAAACGAAAGAGTAAGAAACGAAAATGCCGGTTAAATAATTGCACATAATTTTTATGTTATATCTATAGATAATATAGTATATATATATTATCTGTGATTTAACTATGAATGCACTCACATTACATTTAAGGTAACTCACCTCTTTTTAAAAAGGTTGCATTTTAGTAGTTGAATGATGACAGAAGGCCTAACTTAAATAATAATACCTACATTAAATAATATAAGTAAGATTTATAGACATTAATAAAACTAGCTTCAGCTACAATTTATATTACAGCTACCAGTTCAAACATAAAATGAAATAGTTCCGTCGCCGTAGGATCTTTAGATCCATATCCTTTTATATAGTACTGAAGATAGCTTTTTTAAAACACACTTTATTTACTACACTAAAGTTGCGTATAACACTATGTTAGTTATCTTTAAATAAAAATCCTTTATTCAGCTTTTATTAACATAGTGTATCTTAAGAACAGACAGGGGACAAGCTATATTTTTTGTTATATTTGAGTTTTCATTATTATCACGGAACAAAATTGAAACCCAAAAGAATATTAAAGAACGGCAACACTTCGGACCCAAAGCAAATAACATCGAGGTATGTACATATAAATTAATGTTGGTTTTTATATTGCTCATTTACCGATTTATGCTCAGTTCTTTGTTGTCATATTACACGCCCCGATTGTGGCCTCGATACACGAACGCTATGAAATCGCGCAATAAAACTGAACGAACAAATTCTACCAAACATTCGATTTTATTGAAGCGTAACTTTCGTACATTTTCACTTAATTCCCCTTCAGCGGTTCACGTTCGGGTCAAACCTCATAGCAAACGCGTGATAAAGGTACTGTTGTGGTACTTTTTTATTGAATCAATTAATTGGATTGATTGGATCCCGGTTTCGTATAAATTTTCGAAAAGCGGACGCTGTAGATAATTTTATTGCACGTATTGTAATAGGAATGTAACTTTTTATAGACCGTTGAGTTCGTTTTAAATGACTAAGTAATTACCTTCAGATACTTATGTCATGACAATTTTATTCAGGTTTTAATTTAGTAAGTTTTCATAAATAATTTTAACAAACTATATTCAACAATAAACATAGGCATTGTTTTTACAACAGGGAATTGAAAGAGAACCACGGAATATAATGGTTATTTAGGGTGTTAACGAAATAATTTACATTTTACACTTTTCCGTGCCAGGCAGCACGTATCTTTGGTGTTATAACACCAAAGATACCTAGCCGTCCTATATGCTATAACACTACATTTTTAAAACCTATAGTACAAAAAAGTACATACATTTTCATGAATTTGTACCACATTGAAACTAAGTTAACCATTTGTGGCCGTGTTGCATCACACAAAAATTGCACAAAGACAATGCAATATGTGTTCCCCCGTGGAATCCGAACCTATGGCCTCCAGTGCAAGCGATTTGTACTCACTGCTCAGACTACAAGACCACAGAGCCAATTCCATCTCTATCAAAGTACTCGTATCCGTGTATAATATATGAAAAGTTGTGTGTATAGACGTTATTGGCAAACATCTACTTAAATATTAACGAATAAAACTTATTAACAACTCAACTTCAAACTTTTTAGATGTATTTAATCACCCTGTCTGTCTGCTACCTACAATACCTATAAATATTTAACGGCGACAATACGTTGACATGTTTTTAGAACATGTATTCCGAACGTTTCAGTACCACCTATCTTAAATTGAACGATTGAACCAGATACCTCATATCATGAAGGTTATGAATGGAATTTAGTACAAAACAAACGATCGTGCCGGGTTTATAACGGAACGTGACTGGTTTAATGCCAGCATAAAAGATTCGAAGACCGGTGTAAGGCGAGTACACAATGGTTCCGGGAAATTATAACTGAAAAATATAACTATATTTAACAAAAATTTACATTCTAAATGTGTAATTTTTATGTAAGTAGATAATAAATTATTAGGCAGTAACGGCAGTGGACTGTCATGAGTTAAAGAGAGACAGAGAGTTAATAAATAAGTAAGCATTCAGTTTTAAATAAAACTAGTCAACTATCTCAAAAGTCAGTCGTCAGATGGGTGACCAAAAATAATTATCTGGAAGCTTCCCGTGCCTAGGTCGGCAAGTAAATCCGTTAGTTTCGGCTACGATCTGCGAATGGTAGTCATTTACACCTACCAATCCGACATATGGTTTACTTTCTGTCCAGTTTAGACAGAAGAAAAAAAGAAAAAAAAAGCTCACCTCGTCCTCTCAGTTGTCAATTGTATACACAGCCTGCGATCAGTTGAACCAGTAAACGGGGTGTAGTGGGCAATATAAATTCAGTCGGTGCGCGTCTCCCAGCAATATGTGAGACCTTGATTAAGTAAGACGCGATCTGCCTCCGCTATCATCTACCCATTGTTTAATATTACATGCACTTTCGTTTGTTTGCATTTATAAGATGAAGGATTGCGATTCGAACATATTTTTTTTCATTTATGCAATGTCAAACAAAACAAAAATCCAAAGCCACCGAAACGTCAAGAGTAGCTAAATACTTAATTATTTGAAATCAGCTCATAATTTCAATTAAAATTCAACTTTAATAGATCGTATCGGTTCACCTGTTGGTAAGTAGGTAAAACCGCACCTATGCTAGCTCAGTTTGTCCAGAAATCCTTTAAGTATACCTAAACTTTTCTTTAAATCCACGAGGTCGTTTCGCTCTGTAAAGGTTTTATTCATCAGTACCTAGACCATACCTAGACAAAGGAAGATTTTATTATAAGAAAGATTTTATTATACCCTAGTCAATAACTTTTTATTTAAGAGAGTATTGTAATTATTACCAATTGAAGAGACAATGAAAGACAAATTGGATTGCCCTTTTGTGTCTTTGAGTCTGTGGTCAATTATATAAATGCTTTTTGATATGTTTTTTCGTGACATACTGAGTCCCCTTTACTGACACATTATATATAAAAAAATATCATAGAGATGCCACCACACGGCTCAATGTTACAATAACTGTCCTAAATAACTCAATGAATAATAAAATATATATCTATACTTTAGAATGATCTATGGTGTGGCGGCTAGCGCGTTCAGTTGGCAATTCCGCCCCCGTTGTCATTAATATAGTAAGTTGAGTTACTGATATTATGAGTCTCTTTACAGAATTTGGCGACCCATGTGGTGTTATGGTGGAGACGTCGGTTGCTACACCAAGGGTTCCGGGTTTGAATTCCGGGCAGTACAAACTTTTATGTATGAACATGTCTGTGTGTAATGGTCTGGTGTTTTTTTTTGTATAATATGTATGTATTTACAAAAGAAAAATTATAAATGTATGTTTATCCGTTGTTTCGTACCCATAATACAGGCTTCACGCTAAACTTGGGGCTAGATGGCGCTGTGTGAAAATCAGTGGATATTTATTTATTTAGAATCGGAATCCCTTAATTCAAGACCTACATACAACATTTTTATTATTTTAATAACATTCATTGAGTGAAAATCTACCGATTTACATTTACAAAAGATCAATTTCCCAAGTTTTTTTTTACTTACCTACTGTGATTTTTTTACGATCCATGTGCTGTAATGGTCGAGAATACGTCTACTACATCAAGGGTTACGGGTTCGATCCCTGGGCAGAACAAGCATTTGTGTGCATGAACATATCTGTTTGTAATGGTCTGGTGTTTCTATGTATAATACGTATGTATTTAAAAAAAAAGGGCTCAGAATTGTGCAAGTAGAATTTCGTTGCCTTGAATTTCACTTGACCTTGACTTGACTTGATTTTTTCTGTATTTGTTGTAATTGTTATTCTCAAGTCATCAAGAAACTGAAAATTTTGTTCCTATATACGCAGGCCACTTAGACGACTGCCTGTCAAAAACTCTGTGCATCTTATTCTTTAAAGCACAAGTATTCTCTAAAATGTTCGTCTCATTAAGGAGCTAGAAGCTTGAGTATTTCAGGTATCAAGTTTAGTAACAGTCAAGCAGGAATTTGTTGTGTTTTATTATTTTAAGCAGGAATAAACCACAGATTTCCCAATACAGGAGATGGGGCAAGCCGCGTTTTTATGTGCAACAAATGTAAGCTCAACGAGCATACATTGGCTGCCAGTTTACGCTCTGTGAGACGAGTCAAGACGCACGAATATTAGAAGAAATTACCGTTTTCTCCCAAAATGCCATCCTGTGCAATTCTAACATGCCATCATCGCAATGAATTAGTAAATTTACTAATAAATATAATAACTTTTCACAGCTAAGAACCGAAAAGAAATTGCGACACTGGGACTGCCTATAAACTTGGCGGCTTGTCCAGTCTAATTGTATATTCGGATGTCTGTGGAATAAACATATAACATGTGCATACACATGAGGATGTTGACTGACAACTATAAACTACGCTACTGTTTCAATCAGTTAAAACAACTTTTCCATTTCATTTATTTCCATACTTTTTCTTTAGCGTTACAACACTGAATTAAGGTGCTCGATTTTCGACTGACGCCCTTTTTATAATACCTTTAAGTGAATTCCAAAATAAAGGATTCGATATGTAGATAACAATAAATGATCTGAATTATTGAAATGTAATAAATCGCGTAATGAGCGTTCAATATTCCTTTTCAATTAATGATCATCTCAATTGTATACAATATTAAACGTAAGTAACCGTTATAAATAAAAAGTCAAGATAATTTAGTAATTAATTTATTGTTTACAAATTGCTTATTACCTGCATCTAACATCATCTAACACACCAACATGAGTTGGTACCTCCGCGTTAATTACTCTGGCCAATTAATTACTTTAAATAATATACAAGACAGCCAGGAAATTATAGAGAATATAAATCAAAAATATTTGTCAGGGGACCTATTCCAAAATGTCTATATTCATATTTTTACCCAAAAACATTTATTTTATGACAAAATACTAGTTAAATTACAAAAATAGATAGTAAATGCAGCACAGTAAAAAGAAGCAACCCATAACATGTAACCAAGATAGCAATATGACGAAATTTAAAATAAGTCCCCGATCGAAAAATATAAAAACAAATCAATGAAATAAATATAAGATTGAGCAGTATATAATAAATAATATAATAAAACTACTTAACAACGCTAGATGAAACCGATAAAAATAAAATACAATTTAAACAACCATCATCAAAATATGTTTAACATAACTCTCGGGACCTTATTACAAACACGAAGTTCTAATAAGTATAGCTCAATGCTTTATAAGGTGTCTTATATAGTAGAAACTTCGTATTTGGATAAGACTTATTCTTAATTATAACAACCACGTGAACTATCCAATTAAAGTTTACTTGGCCAAATTTGAAACGCAACAATGCTTTTATAGCCTCATGAATCGAATAAAAATTTATCATTTCATTGAATAGTTCTTGATGTTTTAATATAGTGGTCTGAACTTAACATCGAACCAAATTCTAATTTTCATACTTCAAATAAACTATTCTAACTAGTTTAACACAAATGGTTTCAAGTCGACATCTCCATACAACTATTGATTAGAATTGTTTAAGCTCGATAAAACTAAAGAAGTAAAAGAATATAATGTTTGCCTCCAAAATATAACTCAACCAAAAAGTCGATTCAAATGTAGAATTTAATTCTGCTTTTTAACTCTGCCCGGGTGCGTTTCCTTATTCTAGCTTAAAATTAATATAGACGACAAAATACCGAGTTAACTTCTAGAAAGCTTTACTCTAGGCGATTCTTGATAACTGCAAATGAGTTAATGTTTCCATATTTACATCCTACCATACCTATCAATAAATAGCATGGACTTGAACGCATCTTCTCGAATGACGGTATTTGCAAAACTTTAAGGCCCGTATTCTAAAACGATACTCAAGTGTTGATCTTTAATTAAATAGAGAGAGCAAGGGATGCCCTTATTTATCGAATACAGCACTTTCCCTTTCTTACTCTATTGAAGTGAAGATTAACGCTGGAGTCTCGTTTTTGAAAACGGGCCTAAATCTTCTAGATGGCGTTACTTAACCAAAAATTAAAACTTTCATTAAAAAATGTATTGATTAATGTTTTATATTCTTCATACTCCAAAAACCGCCAGGCAGACGTCCGACACCTCAGATGCAAAGGCACCATCACTTCGGGAGAAACATAAAAAACTAGTATATATTTAATACGCGATTTAATCTAAAAAAGAATGTGTTTCAATGAATCGAATCACTAAAACTGAAGACAGTACTATGACATATAGAAATGTAAAAAACTAAGTAATGCCATCAAGTGGATTTAGGATAGTGAGTCCTTTATATATTGAAAGTTTAATAAAATCGGTCATTCCGCACTCTACATCTCGTTATCAAATGGATATATAATAGTCTGTCCATATTTTTATCAATTCATTTCACAGTGTTACTATTATGTGTCACTAGTATCATTTGCAAATAAAAAAATAAACAGCCTCTGCCACGAATACATAAGTGGAATAAAAGATTTTACATTATTTCATGATAAAGTACCACTGTGAAAAAAATTATCAAGATAATTATCAAGTTAAAGATAATAGTCAATAAGTTCCATTTTGCAATCGTCTTTTTTTATGAAAAAGTAATATTTAAAATTATGATCTTCGAACCCATTAACAAGAAAAATATCACTTTAGATGATTGAAAAATTTGCTCAAAAAGTCCATAACACAGATCAAAGTCTTTTATAAAGTTTGGCAAGCTGTACCGACAACTATGTACGAGTGCACGCGAAATAAGTGATATACGTACAAAAATGACAATTATCTGTTTGAAACGAAAGCGTAGCTATATTCATTCTTATACAGCTCTATTAACACTTCAGGAGGACTGGTGTATGTATTAGTCACAACTCTGCAAAGGTTGCGAACGTATCACAACACAAAGTTAAAATTATGAAATGTATATCTATATCTCATTTGCGAAATTTATCATAAATTTATATTTTTCACCTCAAATATTCTAAAAAATAAATGTTCTAATAAATAATTTGTAAAAAATTATATATGTTATTAAATTAATATAGACACGCTTCCGTATGTACTACTCGAGAGATGTGTAAGACTTAACTACCATAGGGCGCTTCGTAAAGCGGTGTTGCCAGCCTCATTTTGAACTATACTACCTTTCCTTTAAAATTTCATTAACAAATTTAATATGGGGTTAAAGACTGACACTGACAATACCAGCTCAAACAAAGCTTTTCCCAACTAGATACAATTATCTATGAGCTCCATTACCTTTAAAATTACGTATGGTGCCTACCTACACAACTTTATTTTATGAAAACAGATATTATACGTTAAATATGTAGAAGAAAAGACATTTTTAATTGCAGTCTGTACTATAAGTAGGTACATTTTGGTAGGTAATTTTTTTACAACAGCTGTCATTGAATGAACCAGATTCAGATAATTAACTTCAGTAAATTATTTCTTTCAAAATAGATTTGATGACTATAGTATTAATTGCAGTATTTCTCTGCACATAATCCCAGCACAGTATACATTATCGACAATACAAAATGCACTTCATACTGTTCAAATTGTACTTAAAATATACTTTTTAAAATCATTGTCTAAAACGACATGCGACGATGAGTAATTTCAAAAATTACATACTCCAATTGTTTATAGCGAATTCCGACTCTCACTTTGGTGTCTTTTAAAATATATAACTATATACTTTTTTTACAATAAAACGATTCTATCGACAGTTCCAAGTTTGGTCTCAGTTAACACCGCCTCGCGTTTCATATTTCTCGTTCATTCAATTAGACTGAAATGTTTCCAACATTTTAGTATAATGATGTATCGAATAATAGTTGCCGTTTTTTTGCTGAGCGTATGAGAACTGTATTTGACAGGGTAAACAAAATAGGAGGTGATATATGTTTTCGTCGCTTATGCAAATTCTTTATGATTTATTAAATGGTATAACTCGGTTTAGCATCCGACATATTGACTTAGTTATGACATAAAAGAGATCAATTGAATTCCTTAGCCTCACACGCTCATTAGACGGACATGAGAAACTGGCGTATTCGTATATATCACATCAAATCTTCAAATTCAAATGTATATTCATGTATTGTCCTATTAAAGAGTTATATAGAAGACAAATGTTTTTCCCTCAAGTCTCTTGTGCGGAAACTTACACAGAGGTGTTTACCTGTGGCAGGATTAAAGATCAAAAATTAGGAGGTAGATAGAAGTTAAACATCCTAAAATACAATGCAACTCTAATTCGAGTGTTGTCACATTCACTAAAGTACTGCCAAGGTAACACTGATTAAAATATCCAAACACTAATAGAGACACGCTGATTGCTTATATAAACTTGAGACAACAGTATCGGACTCTCTCTCAATGTATTCTACATGGATAAACAATTTATTCCACTTTCACAAATATTTCGCTACAAAGATAAATGAGAAGTACGATATTCGATTACACGAAGACTCTACATGTCTCTTTCGCCATTAACAGTGTATATGCGTGTAGTACTAACCAAAACGAAGACGCCAGACTCCCGCACGGCTGTAATGCTAACGGCATAATCCATCGCCGGTTCAGTTGGCAACGGGGGTGGGCGCCTCGCGCTTGTGCCGTCGATGGTCGTAGTTCACGAGCCGCTGACCCACTAGGTACTTGTCGTTCTTAATGTGCTCGTACAACTTGCGGAACTGCCGGATCTGCGGGAATGTATTATACTTGAAATTATATTTAAAAAGTATAGCGCGATGGTTCTCGAGAGGCGACTACAAAAGGAAGCACAGGCGGGCTTTCAACTAAAAAGCCCGATGTCTTTGTTGAGTTGGTGCCAGATTGATAGAAAGAAAGAAAAAAAAATATTTGGTGCAACTTCAGGTTAGTCCTTAAAATAATAAAAAATAAGTAATGGTCCCAAAATGGTGACCACTTAACTAATGGCAACTAAGTTATGTCAACAACGAGCATTATCCGTACAATTGAAATTCTTGGTTTATCTTACGAAGAGAGGATCACTACAATTATCTATAATGACTGTAGTGATCCTCTCTTCTAGAGTGCCAAGGAAGATACATACCTTAATCAAACGTAGCAAAACCTACCTGGAAGACGGTCAGCGCACCCAAAAGCGCTGCCAACAACAGCGTTCGGTAGACGCACTGACGCTAGAAGGTTCCACTGCGCTGATGACGCCATATCATACTTTACCATGGAATATCTGTGATGCCTGAAGTGACCACCTCTTTCAAAGCATACTTGAAGGTTAAAGCGTCGATTTAACATAGCAAAATGTACCTGGAAGACCGTGAGCGCACACAAAAACGAACGATTCCCGTACAAGAACCGTTGATTTAAAATGTGCTGAACGAAGTGACCAAATTAGATTCGATTTAACGCAGCAAAACGTACCTGGAAGACGGTGAGCGCACACAGAAGTGTGGCCAACAGTAGCGCGGGGTAGACCCGACGCGCGAGCAGGTTCCGCTGCGCCGCTGACGTCACAAACACCGGCGCCACGCTGTGCGCGAACGCGTACGGGACCGACAGCGCCAGGCCCAGCCAACACACCACAGGCGCTGCCACCTCGGTTAGTATGAACCTGTGGATTACATAATGATTTGTATTGGACAGAAGATTGTTAAGTCACATGGCGAAACAGAGTACAGTGTTGTGCCACGCGGGTTTTGGTGAGTGGTATCTAATGTGGAAAAAACTGTATAGCATTTATTGAAAATAATAAAGTAAAAGAGTTCCGACTGCTTGAGGTCTCCAGAAAATAAAACATAATGATGTATTTATTCAACCCCACAAAACTCATTTTTAATACAATGTTTATTGTAATGTATGTAATATATATTATTATCTAATTTAGAAACCACAATGCTTGCACGATATAATCTACTTTAAGCGCTATTTATTACAATGTTATGAAACTAAAACATGTCATCTTGCATCAACAAAAGGTCCTTGCCGGATTATCGTTGGTGTATGCTAAGCCAACATGTATAGGGTCATTCGTTGTTTTATAAAATCCTAGTTGCCTTGACATACTTCATCCTGTCAAAAGAATGATGTTAATAAAAATAAAGTTTAAAGATTAGTGCTATGTTGCGCGTCAGTGGATGGTAGGCAACGCTTTGTTCCTTAAGATTTTCATTAGATTTAAATTGCTACCAATTAATGCGCAGAATCTTCAACTACCTCAAATACTTTTTTTATTTCACAGGGGACAAAAGTATCCTATATCCGTTTCCTGGTTCTAAATCTCATTCTTGAATTATAAATAAAATAGTATTACAAACACTACTTTCTTTATATGCTTTGACGATTCAAAAGTACCTATCTGATTTAAAATAAGTCAATCGATAAACCAATTTTTTATTAGAAAAAGCACACCGATGGAGCCGGCTCATTCAAGCCTAGCTCTCCCACATACAAACTTACTATACTAAAAAACTTACTTCAAATCCATCTCCCTAATACCATCCCGGTACGCCTTCTCTATAGCCCGACGCATACTCCAGTCCGGTCCCATCATGGTCAACGCGCATACAATCTTCGTATAAAGCACACCGAGAGCCCAGTCTTGCCATACGAACAGCACTGGAGACTGTTCTAGGGGCACACGCAATGGTATCACCAGCACCTGGTGAAGAAAATGATGGTTTCGAATCAACCAGCTTTTGACGACCCCGATCCGCATCCGATCCCCGGGCAGTAAAACATTTGTGTGCATGAATATGTCTGTTTGTATTGGTCTGGGTGTTGTCTATGTATAATATTATGTAATTACAAAAAATAAAAGTATGTTCATCCATTGTTTAGTTTCCATATTACAGCCACACTTAGTTTGAAGGCAGATGGCGCTGTGTGAATGTCAGTGAATATTTATTATTATTATTTATTTATGTGGTGCAATGGATGGGAAGTCGGCTATAACACCAATGGTTCCAGGTTCAATCCCGAGGTAATATAAACTGAGTTGTCTAGGTAGGTATCCATCGCAGTGCCAAATATCATGCTGCGAAATAAGTGTTATGCTTTGCCTGTAAAAGGGAACCGTGGTAATTGAATATGTTGAGACTTGACATAATTATGTCATCACTGGTGACAGGCGCAGAACAAAATATAATTACTGCTTATCTACATTTTTGGTTTCCTTCAACATTTCATTTGTTATGGGCAAGCGTATCACTAATCATCAGGTGAGCGAGTTGGTTACCTTTTTCACTTCATGCTATAAGAAATATAAAAAAATCAACCCGGGGATAAGTTTGAAGTCATTATAGTCAGTTTATACATTATAAATACATTAATACACTAATTTGACCCTAACTATATATTACCACTATGAAGAAATTATATACGAGGTCTATACACTTACCAGCTCGAGTAGCAGGCCGAACATTAGGGGTACCAGACCTAAAAGGGCGAGGGCAGCCAAAGCAGCCCGCATACAAACGCGCGCCCATAGCCAAGCGCGAGCAATTAGTGCTGTACGCCCGCCGCGAGCCCAGCCCGCTGCCAAAGTGCCGCCACGCCCAGCCGCCCAGCATACATACATCCCTAGCAAAGAAGCAAAGTTCTTAATCTTTGAATGGTCCACGGCGGCTCTATTTAACCTTTTGAACGCCACGCTATAAACGCATAGCCGTGCCCTGGACGCCACAGCACAAAATAAATTTAAATACCTATGAAAAATATAGTAACCACTAATCATTTATTTCACATTTTAAGAGCCCGGTTTTTGTCGCGTATAGATGCCGTTGGCGTACAAGGCACGCAAGTGCGTGTCATGTATAGACGACGTTGGCGGTCAAAAGGTTAAACATCCCTCGCGTAAAAAACACATAGTTAAAAAAACAATAGTGTGCGTCGGATTTATTTGTCTGAGGCCGTTTTATAATAAAAGTACTGTGGTCTTATTTTTGTACTATGTTTTGCACGTTCGAAATATTCGAGAAAGGGCCTCTGTGCCAAAGGACCAAGCCACTACTTAGCCCGAGAATATAAGGTTTTCGAGTTATCATAAAAAAGCAAGAAACACTGTTTTCAGTAAATGAGTAAAACCTGCACTATCTCAGCTAAAGCTTACCACAAGCAGCCGTGTAGAGTTCGTGCACGCCTTCAGAGTTCTTGGGCATCCACAGCGTCATAACTTTACGGCCGATACCAACTGGAATGACCTACACACAAAGAAGTTAATCGATAAATATTTACTTTTTAAAATCTTAAAATTAAATTTATTAAATTTGGGGTTGACACAAGTTTTAAGGGGACTTGTTTTTTATGACAATTCCATAAAGTTTAATATAGAGAGTTATATTAGTTATTATGGTTTTGAGAAAATATATAATGGTAAGTTAATTATAAACTTAAATATTAAGGTTTGAGGTATCACCTAAAACCGTACATCAAAAAAGCTTGCAAAGAGACTCAGTCAAAATATAATAATGCTACAACAGTTATTACTAGATTTCGCATAATTGGATGCATATTTACCTAAACTTATTTTTTTGCTAAGAGATATGGAGACGGCTTCTTTTTTCGGAATTACGGCTCCTCATTTAAAACCTTTATTTGAGTGTGCATTCAATTATATTTATAATCAAAACGCTAACGGTATTCATCCCGAAATATAGGGTTTTTTTCCATACAAGTAATGTACATACAAATCATATATTGTAATATAAAACACTACAAACGTAATGAAAATACATTTAATTCTATATTCTGAACATTGTATGCATCAATTCCAAAATCTCGAAATCTTTACGATAAAGAAGTGCTTTCCATACTAAGGCACCGGTCAACTTTAGGTAAATATGCATCCGTTTATCCGATCTATAGTATCTACGGATACGATCTATAGTATCTAGTACGGATACTCTACCCGTATTGAACATTTTAAACTCAATATACATTGGGAAATCCTTAAGCATGGCATGTTTCGACTTGTATATATATAAATAAAACCTGGTACATACCAGTGTGAGGGCGCTAGCAAGCACCAGTGAGATGGAGACCAATACAAGAAGCGCACACAACCGCAGCGGGAACCAAGACACTCGCACGTACGGCTCAAAGCCCGCTGGCCCATCGCGTCTCATCAGTGCCTTTAACAAAATAAATCATCATCATTACAGCCTAATATTTCCTCTGCTGAACGAAGGCCGCCCCTAATGAACTCCACGCGGACCGATACCTAGCAGTTGACATTCATCTGCTACCCGCCACCATAATCATGTCATCCGTCCATTTGGTTGGAAAGTAGAAACTTAAAAAAGATTTATAAGATTTATTTAAATAACAACAACAAATAAAAATGCATTTATTTGTACAGCACAATATTATTTGAAATAAGATTTGGTCCACCAGACAAAAATAAAATATTGTCAGTGTCCTAACCTAGACAGCATTTTTTTTAAGGAACATTCACATGGTCCAATTAAAATACACAAAAGATTTATTCAACCAACATGAAATAGGCTAATTCATATATGATGAGTTTTCTATATCTTATTTTATAAACTCTTTTGACATATTAGTTCATTATACTTGTAATACAATAGAGTGCTAACATTTATATGTGTTTAATATTGTATCTAAAATGTAATGTTGTATAGAGCACATCATATTTCAATTTAATTTAAATTTTGTAGGCCTTATATTGACAATACATCATCATCATCATCAGCTCATTATATGTCCCCACCGAGGGGCACTAGCCTACCCGTATAGGGTGATCAGGCCTTAGTCGTCCACGCGGGCCCAGTGCGGATTGGACGACTTCACGCACAATCTTTGAATCTCTTCGCAGACGTGCGTGAAGGTTTGAACCACAGTCCTCCCGGTAGGAGGGCAACAGTCCACACCATTGCGCCACCGACGCTCTTGGCAATACATAGTGTAACACTATTTCTCATGACGCTTACCAACTGTAAACATTTTTTTACAACCTCTTACAAATAAATGCTTATTATGATTATTATTATTATGTCTAAATAAATTTTGAATTGACGTTTACACAATAATCTATACAAAGGTGGAAGACTGGTGTCGCAGCATTTTCAATCATCACACCAAATACCGAAAAACTGACTGTTTTTATGTTATCAAGTGAACACGATGGTCGGGACGCTCACCTGATGGTAAGTGGTACCCCTGACCTCATGTTCAGGCGTCACCTGTCATCAGAGCGGGAATGAGAGAGGCCAACTGTCTAAAACTTATATAGACAGTTATTATTTTCCATCAATGCCGCACTGCTCCCGTCACTCGAGACAACAGATGTTAGATCTCTTATACCCGGTGATTTCACTAGCTACAATACCCGCATCCCGAAACGCAAAAGTGCATAGCACTCTTATTTAACGGGGCGATATCTGGCACTGCGGACCACCGCACCAACCGCCGCTTCTAGGTAGGTACCAACCTACCTAGACGACTCAGTATCGAGTCTACCACCTATTAAAGCTGTTTTCCTATGGCCCCTAATTACCTGGTGAGCAGCACCTAGCTGATGAGGCGGATGTGGAGGCGGGTTCGGATCGGCTTGACGCGCCGACTCTCCCAGCAAGTACGAACGGAGTCCGAGCACGCCAGCGGCACATAAACACCAAGCTCGCAGTCCAGCCTTCAGCCATGTTCTCGTATGGGACTGCTCGAGCAAAGCTGGTAAGATCACCTAAAAAAATATAAAGACTTATTAGTTTGAGGAAAAAGTTATTAAAAATAAGCAGATTGCCTATGTGGTGTTATGTGGTCACTTTCACCGACACCATTATGTGTATTATTTATGTGTCTCAACCAAGCTTAGCAAGAGAAACGTTAGTCATATTGACCAATCCAAAACTAATAAACATCCACTGACATTCACACAACCCCATCTAGCCCCAAACTAAGCATCTAGCCTGTATTATTATGGGTGCTACACTATGGAAAAACATACCTATAATCTTATTTTGTAAATAAATACCTATTATTCATAGCAACACCTGGTCCATTGTTATAGTCCAGTTGGCAACTTTTAGGTATTTGTTTCCTAAAAGCCAACCAGAGTTTGTCTAATAAAAATCAACGAACTATTGAAACCCTCTTTTAGCTATAGACCAATACAAGCAGATATGTCCATGCACTTAAATGTTTGTACCACCCGGGGATCGAACCCTTTGTGTACTAGCTGCTGTTTCAACTATTATACCATGTGGGTCGACAAATTATTTGTGATAACACATTGTAGTAGGATGTTAAGAATACTAAGACATACCTGCAGCAACAGAAGCTCAAGGCTCAGCTCGTTCACGGGCGCCTCGGTGTGTACCGCCACCATGTACGGCAGGAAGCCGGGCAGCATCGACTTGATGACTCGTATCGGCAGCCAAAGCATGAATAGCACAGCGGTGCCGAACACCATCGCTGACACAACCAGACGACGGATGTGCGACCACACTGATAGGTGGATCATTTCCTAAAAGTACATTTTTGATGACGAATCTAGGTGTTTAGCACTTAGCAGTGCGGCAGTCTCTGTCGTCAGTGAACTGCAAAAGGTTTTGACGCAGATCGTTACTTTCGCAATCAAAACTTTCATCAACACTTTCGTCATTGCGAAAAATTTGGTCACTTCTCAAGTGATCTCAAAAGAAAATGAACGATCTGCATCAAAACCCTACAATATATATTTTAGTATGTACTTGTTTTTTTAAAATCAAGTTATTTTGTAATCAATAGCAAATACAAGTATTGTTTACTGTTTTTACGCATTTTTTTTGAGACAAATCAATTTTATATGTTTTGATTTAACTTAAGAGTAGAATGGGATTAAATTCATCCATCTGTCAATTTCTGATGGCAACAACAGTCGAATAAGTTTTTCCAAGCAAGGAGAAGGATTTTCAAAATTCCTCAATTTGAAGTCAATTATTATGTGACTGTAACAACAAACAAAAGGAACTAAAGGTCTTCGTTGGAAATTAAGTTTTTTTTAATTTAATGCATTATGGGAATCTTTACTAGAAACATCCACTGACAAGTTTCTGTCACTGACAACTTGTAATTCTGTGTTAATTAGAAATTTTCAGCATTGAAATATTTCTAACTATATACATACCTGCACAGGACTGAAGTCGGGATCATTCAAATTCTTCATGAACCAAAGCACGCCGGGTCGGAGAACTTCGCGGAGCAGCAGTATGAAGGAGGCAAAGTAGTAAACATAAACCATTCCCACAAGCCAATGGATAAACATCAGGGTCCACGGAGCGGCTGCCAGGCTGGCCTCACGCTCCTTTAGTGTTGCATCAAACATAGCCAGCGAGCATAGGTCCAACCACCAACCACACACTAGTGGTATCACTCCAATCTAGAACAATGGTATAGGAACTTTAAAACTGAATGTTAACAGCCAGTATTAACCTTTTAACTGCTTGAATGTAGCACGCGCATAGGCAATACATAGATTACAATAAATAGATTTATGTATTGTATGTTGTGAGTTTACACCCATGCTACATACAACCACTTAACTCAAAGGACACCAAACAGTTTAAATTCAAGTAGGATATATCAGAGGTGGTTCAATAGTTAATAATAAGAACCTAACATACTTAAAATTCCTTAAGAAAACTTAGTATTCAGCCTTCAATCTTTTTGTATATGTATGTATAAGGTTATAAGGATACATGTATACAGATAAGTTTTAACTGGAATTATAAAACATAAAAAAGCAATCAATTAATCAAATTGGGTAACCTTCTTTTTTGAATTTGTTTATAATTATTATAAGTTTCATATTTTACATAGCTATGTGCTAAGTGAAATCTCTATGTAAATAGTTGAAAATGAATAAGTAAATGGAATTACGTTATTACCTAGGTTTATCACGGTTGTTTGACATTGGAATTCTTGTTGGAATATCAAAACTGGCCAAGTAAGAATCCTGATTTTTTATGGAAAACTAAAACTGAGCACTATTTGTTATTAAAAAAATACCTGCCTCATTTTTTGGGAAACAATCTGTGTTCTAAATCTGAAAAAGGGGATCTGTGATTCCCCAAAATTAACACATTTATAAATATGAATAATATCTGTTATAGTGAACAGATAATAACTCTGCTTCCACATACATTAATTAATATTTATAGTCCAATGATTTTTTAAGTACTTAGCCAACTATTTTTAAGTACTTTAGTAATTGCCAACTGTTTGAAATCAACACAATACAATTGGGCAAGAATCACATCCTGCCTTACTTATATTTCAATTGACTTGATTTGTTAATAAATGCCTTAATTTGAATATGTTTAAATGAGCAGTAATATGTTGATACTTATGAATACACACTCTTATCATCTACCCTGGCAAAGCTAGCTCTAAGGCTAAATGTTGTTATCTAATTATGTGAACATGAAACTAGTTTGCTTACCCTGTTGGTGACATATGTTACACCTACCCAAGACTGAAGCAGTGTTCAAGAAAACTATGTATAATAGTTTTGCTGAAATCAATCACTCACACAACAAAAGTTTAACTCTAGTAAGATGAAGCTTAGAACTTGTGATACTTGATTTTGTACAGTACATGCAAGGTACTATTTTGAACAATAGTTATTGGCAGTAGTCTACAATAGATTGACATGAGAGAATGAGTACAAGCCAGTTAAGAAGTCAACTACTATAAAAATATATATTTTTTAATTATTATACTTGTACATACCTCTACAACAGACAGCAGGGCCACTTTTACTACAACATAGCAAAATCCCAGTGCTTTCTTGGCACTTCTCAATCTTAATAGGGATGCTACGCCATGTAGTACAGCAAGAATTGCTCCAACTAAAACATATCCCGCAAGTGCTGTCAATGGGCCCGCAAATGGTCCTTCAGCTGTAAAACCAGCCAGTGCTGCTCCCAGTCGTCCAATATGGTATGGGCAAAATGCAAATACAAAAATAAACAAGGTGTTCAATGACACAACCCAAAACACATGTTCCAAGAACACCATTGATCCATCCAGGCCAAGTAGGCGCGCCCATGTCAACTCCTCAGCAGCAGCACGGTCCCAATCCATAGGATTCCAGTTAGCTTCATCCCCGACAAGTTGGTCACCATTTGCATCATCCCGGGCACCTTCCAATGCTATCATATCTTCAACTCGATCATTGTTATTGTCTGGCAAAGGTATTTCCTCAGCAGCAGGTGCTGGTAGCACTTCCCTCTCCATCCAGTCAGGGCCACCACCGTGCATGATCTGCTCTCTAAGCCAAACCAGTCCAATGAATGAGAAGAGTGTGCATGTGACAACAAAGCAGCCCGAAAATACATCTTTAGCCAGATTCTCAGCAGAGACAATGTCGAATGGCAACGATATCACGGGGTCCAATGAGCCCGAGAATAAACATCTGTACGTCCGGCAAGCAGTAAGCGGAACAATTCCAAGCCAGGCTAGCGCCACTAAGGTGTAATGCAGCCAATCTTTAACGGCCGATGCCACGGACGTAACGAGTCCTCCGACGACATCACGAATCGGTAGTCTACGGGGCATGTCGGGAGAGTAGATCGGCATGAACGAGAAACGGTGCCCGCACAGCTCGCATATCTCCTTCCGGGAGTAGCGCATCCATTGCACAAGACATTCTTGATGAATCCACTTTATTGAACCCGTGCAGATACACGGATGAAACAGAGGGCGGTCCGATGATGCCTCTGAACGGCAAAAACGGCAAAAATCCGCACCGGACGAATCCGAATCCATCATTGTCTTCAATCCAGCTTGACTGATGTACGGCAATCTGCGAAAGTTGACACATTGAGTTCACATATTTAATGAAACTGGCCCATTTTATTTAACGATATAGAATTCCATTTACGCACCTTTTACTGCAAATTATAAATCGATATGTTTAAAGAGAAAATAAAGGAAATTTTCGAAGAAATAAGCTTGAATAATTATTTTGTTTGCGAACCACACAAATAGTGTGACCAGAATAAAATTACGTTGCCTTGCCATATTAATAAATTTTACCCGTTCTCGTCCTCTCATATAAATAGGAGGATATATTATGCGTTCTCTGCACAATCAAGGTTAAGAAAAGTAGAAAACCATTACCAGTTAACCCTTTCCATTAGTCCCTAAACTTTCCATTAGCCTGTATTTTAGGAACTACTCCCTTTATATCACCTAACATGCTACGTTAAAATAATATTAAAATTGGCCTGACACTATTTTGTCATGGTTTCTTTCGTTTATTTATTTCATAAAACAGCGCAGCGGCAGCGCCGAACATCATAAAAAACATGTTAATGAAAAATTACTAAATATTTAGCTGGATGAAAGAAGCTAAAGCCGTTTTCTTACGACTTAAATAAACAAAAGTCAGGTGTGATATTGACAGCCAGCTGACATTGGCAGTACTCTAGTTTTGACATTTGATACAACTGCTGCAAACCGTGGCAAAAATGTTTTAATTGCTTTATCTAAACAATAAACTAACTTATTGTTCATCTAAGATAATTGCTAAACAACATTGTTATGTGCCAAATTTCTTTACTTTTATTTAAGAATCCATTATTTACTTTGTATCCTTACTTTCAAGTTTGAAGTCCCATCAGTTAATAAGACAAACATTTACGGTTTCCGGCGAATAACATTTTACCATGAAATTACTTTTATAAAGTATTACGGCACTCGCCGTTTCAATGAAATCTGACGAGTCTAAGCCTAAGGTTGGTACTGACTGAGCTGCTTTATATAAATTTATATTTTTCTCATTGGATTAGCTTAAGTATGAATTTTTATTGGACTAGACTTTTTCAGATCCATACATATAAACCTTTGAAGCAATCTGATGCCATAATAATGAAGTCAAAGGATACCATTATCAAAATTGATGATAACAGTATTGGAGAAAACCAAAGAAATGTTATAAATATTTTATGCCTAGATATAACTGCATATAGCAAACTAACACAATTTGCACTCTGTTCTGCCTTTGTGTTTGTATGCTATCTTGCATATGGGTACTTTTTGGAATTAATATTTTCTGATCCTGAAGTTAAACCTGTTAGTTTATATATAACATTAGTTCAATTTTTAATTACAATGAGTCTTAGTTATGTGGAATCATTAATTAGGAAACCCAAGGTTAGCAAGTAAGTACATATTGCTTAAGTTTTGTTGGCAAAGTAGTATTTGTTATCTTTACCTTTATTTTTGAAAAAATTTCAGAGTTCCTATTAAGACATATGCATTATTAGCAGCTCTAACATTAGGTACTATGGCATTCTCTAATCTGGCTTTAAGCTACCTAAACTATCCCACTCAGCTTATCTTTAAGAGCTGTAAACTAATACCAGTAATGATCGGAAGTATCATTATTTTGGGTAAAAGATATGGATTCTTGGATTATGTAGCAGCTGTAATCATGTGTATTGGTCTTACTATGTTCACATTAGGTGAGTTGTATTTTATTTTGTCATATATTTATCCACATTTTTATGTTGTTCAGCTGCATAAATGTACAATAGGCTAAGGATATTGGCTGGAATCCCAAAAGGTGCTAAAACAGGCCTAGAACCAAAAAGGACCTAGTCTCTGTTTTTAATAGATTTTTTCAAAAATATTCGAAATATTTGCATGTTGCAGTATAAGGTTATAAATGCAAACAGCCTTTTTGGTATCAAGTCCTTTTTCATCACTGATCATCACATTTTTTCTGCTTAAACTTTCTGCCAGTTTCAGCCTCATAAACACATATTTTTAGTTTTTGTTTAAAATTAGATAAATAAATAAATACTATAGTACAAAATACATCATTCATTTCAGAATGTTCATTACATAGTATTTATTGCATTAACTATTGAGCGTTATAGTGTTCTTAGTAACAGTGTACAACAACACTACCCATTGTATGCAACAATTTCATTGTAATGAGACTTTACTTTCTTATCCTTATTTGGTAACTGTTGTGTCACTTAGTACCCCCTTACTTAAAATTAGTGTTTAAGGTCTTAGTTGTAATAAATAATTAGTATGTCATGTCATGTGGACACTGACTGCGGGATTGGTTCACAAGTTCAAAGTCACTCAACGCGACATGGAGCAAGCTATGCTCGGGGTCTCATTTAGGGATAAGATCAGAATTGATTTAATCCGAAAGAGAACTAAAGTTACCGACATAGCCCGCCGGATCAGCAAGTTGAAGTGGCAGTGGGCTGGTCACGTATGTCGCAGAACCGATGGCCGTTGGGGCAGACGAGTTCTGGAGTGGAGACCGCATCTCGGCAAGCATAGCGTAGGACGCCCTCTGGCCCGATGGACCGACGACTTGCGAAAGGTCGCTGGTGGAGGCTGGATGTGAAAAACGGAGGACCGGGATATCTGGCGCAAAATGGGGGAGGCCTATGTCCAGCAGTGGACTGCGATAGGTTGAATAGAGATGTCATGTCATAGCTAAGCTGTGCAGCAAGGCCTGTGCGCTGTAGTGGGCCATTATAGGCTGATGATATCATCCAATATCGTCAAAGTCTCAAGAGGATAACTGTACCCTAAAATAATAGATGTTCCATGGTCTTTCTGCAGGTTACAATAAATTTAAATTAACCATGCTTCATTTTCAGCTGATTCAAAAACATCACCAAACTTTGATGTTATTGGTGTCCTAGTGATATCATTGGCATTATTATGTGATGCAATCATTGGAAATGTCCAGGAAAAGGCAATGAAACAATTTCAAGCTTCCAATAATGAGGTTGTGTTCTATTCATATGCAATTGCAAGCATTTATTTGACTATTATAACTATTGCGATGAACATCCTCACAGCAGGATATACTTATTGTGCTAAAGTAAGTATATTTATATCTCTAACTTTATCTTACATATTAAGGCCTGTATTCTAGAAAGAGACTCAATGTTGATCTTTTCTTATATTGAGTTAGAAGGGGATAGTGCTGTATAAGTTGAAGAGTGGCATCCCTTTCTAACTCTATTTGATCTAGAATACGGGTCTCAAACTATTTGATGACCCATACAATATAATGTTTGGGGAGTTGGATTCTAAGAATATTCAAACCCTGTGCGATACAAACAGTGGCGTTCACAAAGATTATGAGTATGGTATGCAAAGTGAACACTAATCACAAAAACCATAAATTTATTTACATTTTTGTCATATTGTGTGCTGTTAAAGACAACATCGCCTATGGTTTCAAGTTTGTAGAGGAAAATGGGCGAATAAGTACGAATCAATATGTTGACGGTTTTGCGGGTTGTCTGGATGCACAGGGTATGCACTGCTTATTTGCATATATGGAGTGCATGCCACTGAGTACAATAATATATTATACTTAAAACATTGTTTCTTATATATCTAAATTTTCAGGATCCAATCAAGATGTACTCTAACATAATACTACTAAGCGTGAGCGGGTATGTTGGACTTCAAGCGGTGCTCACTCTCGTCCGTATATGCGGCGCCACCGTCGCTGTCACAGTGACCACGATGCGCAAGGCGCTCTCCATCATATTCTCGTTCCTGCTGTTCAGCAAGCCGTTTGTTTTCCAGTAAGTATTCACTCGAGAACCACGTGAAGGTGGGTCAAATTTAATGTCAAATTGGATTAACTAATAAGTGAGATTCACTAGCAAGTGAAATTAAATAGAAAGTTAGATTCAGTTCTCACCCTCGTTCGTATATGCGGCGCCACTTTTGTGGTAACAGTAAACACGATGCGCACAACGGTGGATCCAGGGGGAGGGTCATGAGGGTCATGACACCCCTGAGCTATTTTAAAGTACTAAACTAACGTACATTAACAAAATACCTTATAAGTTCTTAACTTGACTACTACTATGTGACCTCCTCCTGGCGCCTAACCTGGATCCGTCCTTGGATGCGCAAGGCGCTCTCTATAATATTCTCGCTGTTCAGCAAGCCGTTTGTTTTCCAGTAAGTATGCACTCTAGAACCATGTAAACGTGGGTCAACTTTAATGTCAAATGGGATCAACTAATAAGTGAAATTCACTAGCAAGTGAGATTAAATTAAAAGTTAGATTCAGTTCTCACCCTCGTCCGTATATGCGGCGCCAACAGTGACCATGATGTTTTCCAGTTAGTAATCTCTTGCGAACCACGTCAAATTTTATATCAAATGGGATTATCTCACTTATTAGTTAATCCCTGAAGAATGAAAGATACACTTACTATTGAGATTTACTAGCAAGTAAAATAAAAATAGTTTGATTCACTAAGAGTGTATTCACCCTATCAAGTGAGATTCAATAAAAAAGTCACTTACCAATGGGCTTCACTTACAATACCTGACAACTGGGAGTTCAAATATATTTAATAAAAAGTCACTTTGAGCTAACAAGTTAAAATCACTAGAGAGACTTTATATTCAAAACATAATATAAAGTTAAAAGTTCATTTATTTATTTATTTATGTATTTATTTATGTATTTATTACTTTGGATTACTTACATGAGGTACAGTAAATTTAAACGTATAATAAGTCCTTATAAGCTACTTTTCTAACTATCCCCATAAACAAAAAGTAACCTCATCTTGCTTAATTATTTTTTTAGAAATTAACTAAAGCAGACTATATAAACTATAAAAAGAGAAAAACAAAAATTAAAATCTAAAATAAAACTGAATTAAAATCACTTCAATTAACACAAAGAGTTGGCACTATATCACATTTTTTTAATAAGTTTAATAATTTCGGGAGGCTATGAAAGTGTATATCTAGCTCAGGCATCATCTCACAGATTTTGTCATAATTTCTAGACATGCGATTAATTGGAGAATTCTGGCCCATCCTAGTTCTGCAGTATTTCTTTCGAAATAATTGGGAGGGATACCTTGGAATACGAGATGGAATGTTAAAGTGAATCATTTCTAATAATTTGGGGCTATCAATATGATTATTTAATAATTTATGGAGATAAACATTTCCAGACAAATTCGGCGTAAAGATAGTGAGAAAATTGACTAAAGCTTTAAAAGGACCCTTACTACCTGTACGTAAACTAGATCAACCAGTATTTTAGGAAATGATAGGAGTTAAAATTAATTACATAATATAATATTTAATAATATAAGGTAATATTTTTTTTCTAAACTACCATCTGCGTTTACAGATACGTATGGTCTGGTATGCTGGTTGCACTGGCGATATACCTGAACCACTACAGCAAATCGCACCCTCACTACGTGCCAAGGCCTCTGCTACTTTGCTGGCATTACATGCGACAGTTCTACCAATCTGAATACAGTTATTTGAAGTTGAAAAGCAAGATATATGCCGACACTGTGTAGACCAAACTAGTTTTTCGTAACCTATTTTAATTCGCGGACAATTTAGTTTTTAATTTTCAGGAGTCCAAACAAAAAATGTATGTTGGATATGTCTGATCTGTCGTGCGGTGGTTATAGATACAAAAATACAATGGAGAAGACAAGACGTCATAGTCGATTTAAACTACATTTAGCTGTTTGATTAGTTTTAAAATTAATTAGAAAGTCATAAAATACGGCATTAAAATTTTATGATTATACACACTTTTGACTGTGGCATTTTAGAATAAAAATGGTATTTTTTAAATGTATGAGTTACTATATAATATTTAAATACTGTGATTTGTATATTTATTAATTTGTTTATAACTATCATTAATTAGATTGGATTGAATATACATTTGTATGAAATAAAATGTTGCACATCTTGTTTAATAAGCTAAAAGTTAAGTCTAAATATATATTTAATTGCAATACATATGTATTGCAATGTGAAAGACGAATATATGTTTTGAAATTATCTACATTTTGTATGTCAACATAATGTATACTAAAAACTTTTCTTTGAAATCTTATGTTTTTCTATTACATTTGGTATTTAATAGTATGAGTGGTTGGTATTCCTCTAAATAATAATAAATCTCCCACAGCGCCATCTAATTCATATTAAGCAAGGCCCTTGCAGTTAGGGTACTAAACAGCTGACAAACATACTGATATACTTTTTTTTATACACACATATTATACATAGAAAGCACCCAGACCAATACAAACAAGCATGTTCATGCACACAAATGTTTGTACTGTCCGGGGATCGAACCCGGAACCCTTGGTGTAGTGGCCGACGTCTCGATTGTTACACCACATCGGTCATCTGAAGTTTAGAATGTTTTATTCTATGTCTATAAAGTGTAGTCTTAGCAGGTACATATGTCATTTAAATAGGTCCCATCCAAATAGTGATGCACAGAGCCCCAATTCCAATAGGATTGCTATTGTATTTTGTCTCAATAGTAAAAATATGTTACTCACTTAATACATTCTGATAAAAATAGCCAAGTCTCGATGGACCTACTTCATCATCAGCTCATTAAAAGTCCCCACCGAGAGGCACGAGCCTACTCGTAAAGGGGGTATAGGTTCTGGTACATGAGTGCTAATATATTATTATAGTATTGTTTTAAGAGATGGCGGCAAATATTTTACTCATTCGTTCTGTTTTATGTTAGATTTTAATTGGTAGTTCCATTAGACATTTATTCATTCTACTATACAATAACCATTTAAAACCAATACCATTAAAGTTGTGGGTAATTTCAAGTAAAAAATAAGTGTAACCGAGACCAGGGGTATTACCGCCATCTCTTAAAACAATGTTACAATAATATTACTTCGTATTTTCTGGTACAAACATGCTGTTGTATCATTATAACAATACTGTTTTAAGAGATTGAGACCCTGGACTGGCTACCATAAAACAGAACGAATGAGTAAAATATTTGCCGCCATCTCTTAAAACAATACTATAATAATATATTAGCACTCATGTACCAGAACCTATACCCCCTTTACGAGTAGGCTCGTGCCTCTCGGTGGGGACTTTTAATGAGCTGATAATGAAGTAGGTCCATCGAGACTTGGCTATTTTTATCAGAATGTATTAAGTGTGGTTTCCTTAGAATAATGAAGTAGGTTTTAGACCACTTTAAGCCCAGTGCATCATTAGCTTCCCCACGCTACGCCGGTCCGACGGACCGACGACTTGCGAAAGGTCGCTGGTGGATGCTGGATGAGAAAAGCGGAGGAAGCGGGACCGGGATATCTGGAGCAAAATGGACCTATAGACCTATGCCCAGCAGTGACATTCATTCATTCATTATCATTAGCTTCAAATTGTAACAACACGGGTCAATGACTTGAGATGTTGTATTCATGTCATTTTATGCAGGAATATTGTTTATATAAGTTGATAAATATTAATTAGAGAGCATAAGGTGCTATTGTTATAATTTATTATACAGTGTTAAATGAAAGGAAAAGTGTAAAAGTGTTTACTGTTTGGAAGCAACAGAAATAACTAAATAATTTTATTGATATTCTGTTTGTTCTTCATATAAAAATAAATGACAAATTGCTCTACGCCTTATAATATTTTAGTATTCTTTATCTATCAAAGTGTGAGTCGAGTACCTATTCAGTAATTGAAGTTTATCTGTTTGTGTTACTCAGATTAAGGAAACATTTCCTTAGTTTGAGATGTGTTCAAGGTATTTAAATAAAATTATATGTTTATATGAATGACATTTATTTCCTTGTATGTACAAAACCTTATAAATCTAAATATTTTCATACAAAAGTGTCCAAATTTAACGTGTTTGATTATTTGGAATGTTAAGACACTATTTTCATTGGCTTTATTATATTTTCTAGGATGAAGAAACGATTAATAACAGATTAAAGCAGTTTTAATACTCTTTAGGCGTCTGAAATAATAGAGATTAGGTTAAATTAATTTAATCATTAGAGATATCGTTAACAGCAAGTCAGTGATCAGTCAATATTAGAAACCAATCGTGATTAGTAACAATATTTTTATAATACAAATAAGCCATATGCATTTAAAAAATTGGGACATTGGTCAAACAAATTTTATACAGGTCAGAAGATTTAAACTATTCTAAAAATTAAATACGCTCCACCTACGCTATCATTTGCTCTTAATGTACAAATAACTCTTTGGTATATAGTCCTAAAGCTAATTTATTTGTCTTTTTACATTAGGGTAGTTGGCCCCTTTGCAAGTGTAGGCAATTGTGTGGGTTTCCATAACAAACAAAGTAGCTTCAGAAAACTTATATAAAGACGATGATACAAAGCCTTGTTTTTTAATTCTAAAATATATCTCATTATTGCAAAGGAGCCTGTGACAATGATTTTTTTCAAAACACTATATTGATAAAATGCTTAACCCAGAAATTATAGACTTTTCTAATACATATTTAATAAGTGAAAACGGAAAGAGCATATAATAATTCGAGATCTCTTTACCAGTGGGCCTTATGATGAAAAAATATCACATCTCACTTTAGAATATGAAAATATCGTGTTTGTATTTTTATTGCTTATGTTATAATGAAAAGATCGTTTTTGTACAAAACGCAAAACAATAACCTATTCGTGCTTATGAGCTACTGTCACTAATAAATAAGGACAAAAGTTTAACTTGCAAGTATCGTAACGCTTGGAAGTAACTATTATACGGAATTGTTTGTGCGATATAATTCAGCATAGGCGCTAACATTGTTATCAATTCTTAAATAATTGATAATATTACTATGTTGTATCACACAGAGGTCTGTAATAATATAAACATAGTAGTATATCAATATTAAAACAATAACAAGGTAAATGATAAGCTGACCAATAACATGACAAGCTCACGCATTCCTGTACTCATTAGTCAATCATGCTTCACGTATAAAAATCCTAAAAAAATGTTATTATGTGTACAATCATCAGATAATGCTGGTATAGGAGCAAAATAAGCTCCATTGATATATACCAAGAATGGGGTCTGTCACTATCAAGTGTCCATAGTACCACACTGTTCTTGGTAACAATAAAGCATTCAACACTTCCTTAGTCCGAATGTACACATCACAGTTTCAGTCATTAGCTAGAGAACACTTCTCTCACGGTCTATTTCACTATATCACAGCACTAGTCTTGCACTTCTCTGTACGGTATTTCACTGGTCACTGTGAAAGATTCGAAATAGTGGTTGAGGAACTCGAAGGTAGGCCGTTTCTCCGGTATCGCGTCCCAGCACTGGAGCATTAGCCTGTAGATATCTTCAGGGAGGTAATGGCCAACCGGCTTAGGCATTCGGTAACCTCTCTCCACTTGTTCTATCACGTCTTTCCCGTGGAGACCTGGGTAGGGTATCTGGCCATACGTGAACAGCTCCATCAGCAGAATACCGTATGACCAAACATCACTTTTGATGGAGAACCGTCCATATATGATAGCTTCTGGTGCGGTCCATTTAACGGGGAAACGTGAACCTTGTTTGGGACAGTATTCGTTGTCTTCTATAACCCTGGCAAGGCCGAAATCGCATATTTTGGCTACATTGTTCTCTTGAGCGAGTATAAGATTCTTGGAGGGTGGATTGTAAATCAGAAAGCTTCAGACTCTATATGTATTATGCTAGTAACGAGTACTCCACGTCACTGAGTTACGGGGTCGACGCCGGAGGCGAGAATAAGAAGAAGAAAAAGATCCTTGTGTCGTTGCTGATGTGATTGTAGACGAGGTCGCTGAAGCTGCGGTACTTGCCCTCGCCGTTCCGAAGGAAGTATCAGCGAATGATAAAAGAAAAAGACCTGTCCCCCTTTTGGCTCACTGTATGCCTGGATGCAATGGTGGCGTGAGTGGACGGTGCTTCTACCGCTGGGAGCAAAACGAGCGTACAATGCCACGAGACGCTTGTGGCGGAACTTTTTCATGATACCGGCCTCTTGTAGGAAGGCTTGTGTTGACATCGTGCCTTCTCTAGGGCGTTTTTTACGGCACCTGAAAACAATATCCATATTGCGTTAAGTTAGCAAATACCAGATCTTGCACGAATTGCAAATCTCAGCCAAATATAGTGTGTTCGGTTTGGTTTAAATAAAAAAACTGTAATGTTTATAAACAATTTACAAATGACCACTATCACAGGCACAGGCTCTCAACAACAGACTTTGGGTAGATTGGGCCGTAAACCACTACGCGGGAATTTTCGAAAACGGTATAATAAAATTGAATTGAGATAGAAATTAAATGAGCATTTCAAAGACCTTAAGACGAACTTGAAATTTAACCGTTTGATCGCCAATGGCGCCTTAGCCAGACACAATTATTTTCTTATGGTCTGGATTCCCGGCATTCAATGGCTTAACAACCCAGCATGAGTAATTGTATATCTGATGCATTACTCTTGCAATCATTACCTCAATGTTATTCCTCCACTTGCCGTAGTAGACCTCTCCAAAGTTGCCCTGGCCAAGTTTCCTCAGCAGCTGTATCTCGGTGCGCGGGATCTCCCACTTATCGCGCAGTTCCGGTCCGAGGTCCCACATTCGCTCGGCTTCGACACGCCGCCAGAACGTACCAAAGCCTAGCGCGTTCTCTGGAAATATCATAGATGATTTAATGCACAGATTTCCCAATACAGGCAGATGGGCAGCGCCGCATTAAAAGTGCGACAAATGTAAGTCAACGAGCATATACTGCTGCCAGTTTACGTCTTGAGACGAGTCAAGACACAACGAATATTAAAAAAAAATTACCGTTTTTTTTCCAAAATGCCATCCTTGCAATTGTAAACATGCCATCATCGCAAATGAATCAGTAAATTTACCAAAAAAAATAATATAAACTTTCACAGTAAGAACCAAAAAAATTGGACACTGGACTGCTATAAACTTGCGCTTGTCCCAGTCTTTCTAATTGTAATTCGGATGTCTGTATTAAGTGACCGGGCCATTACAAACCTTGACGTTTTTTACTAACTGCTGTGCAAACTTCCAACGCTGATTGATGGGTATCAGACTTGCTACATAGGTATAGTAAATGTTAATATATCGCTGGAGCCTTGAGCGATGTAAATGACAGGTGAAAAGGCTGAGCCCCGAGAGAAATTGAAAGTGGGACTAGGACAAACGTCCCCACAATGAATTTCAACTTGGGGAGTTTCATATAACCCGCCGCGCTGGTCAAGTGAGTTTTGGCGGGTTGCCAGGATCTCGTCTACTGTTCAGCAAGATGCACACTGCACTGAATAAATTGGTCCAAAAACGTATGGCCTGATATCTTCATATTGACGCTCGGCCGGATTCATGCCACAGCCTCACAGAAAACCGGTATTTACTTTGAGTTGTTTTTCGTCGATTGAGGTTACGAACGACCAAATCTTCCTACCTCCTCCCTGTTCTTCCATTTTCCTCTCCATTCTCAAGGGTTTCCAGATCAATTTTAGCTCTTTCAGAGTTGCGAGTGTCCACGGGTAACGGTATTAATAACCATCAGGTGCACCGTCTGCTCGTTTACCTACCTTTAAAATAAATAAATATATTTATACTGAACTTACTTGTATACGACATAACGAGAGCCGGCAAACCTCGGGAAGGTCTGAATCGTTGCTATGTAGAACCCTCCATTATCCAGAGGTTTGATCTTGTAGTGCTTCACATGGTACCCTCGACCTTCCTCCCAGTCTTTAACGCTTAGGCTAAACCCGTGAGGGTTATGCTCTGCCGGCCTTACGAGAAAGGTTCCTCGAGGATTGCCCTCGGCCAGGAGTAGCTTGTCCGCTTCTTTCCGTGACACGTGCGGGAAGAACCAACTGGAAAGAAAGAGCTGCCTTTAGCAGAACATTAGATGAGCAGCCACTTTTACTGGGTTTTAACCATTACCCGGTTATTTGAAGCTTGTTGAAGCCGTAATTAATGTTATGATAACGTTATGTGTATTTTCTTTAAGAAGAAATGGCCTACGCTCTGGGATAACTATCTTTATTCTTACGCGTCTTTTACGCGAAGCAATGGATAAACTTTATACAGATTTACAACTTGGGCAGCTGATACCATCTAATACAGCTTTATTCTATAGTGTGTTATGTTTTGTAAATTAACGTAATAAAATATGTCCGACCCGATACGAAACAGATAAGTGAGAAGGTAAACAATGTAAAAAACATTATCATAACATCGCGTGCCTTGTAAGAATTAAATTTACAATATTACTACATGATAACAATCTTTAGTAACATCGTTATTTAAAACTTTCCTAAGATTTACTTTGCCTAAAAATGTTGTAAGGATGTAAGTTAAATTTTGTAAGTACCTATGTAAGAAAGTAACTCAACATGCAATGGTGCCAGCTATGCTTGGGGTCTCTTATGGATAAATCAAACTTGATTAGATTAGAAGAGTTACATAAGAATTAATAACTATGAATGAAGCCTATTTTTAAGGCAGATAACAAAAAAAGCCTGTAACAATTGGATACCCAAACCAAATTTGTGAACACATCTGTAACTTACTCCTCGCACTCTACGGAGCTCTCTTCGGCGACAAAGTTCACCGGTACCAGGCCTTCGCGACGCGTGGTGAGATGTAAACCCGCCACCAGTCGGGCTCCGCATCGCTGAGCACCTCCATTCGGTCGCCCTTTCGGAACGATATGTCCGAATCCGCCCGCGCCGTGTACGCGCATAGTGCTTTCACGATACGCCGACCGCCGTTCGTCATGCCTGCAATGAGTTAAGTTTGAGAATTATATGCCTTATAAAATACAAGTAAACTAAGCCTCTAAGCCGAGTCTCGAGTCCTACTCCGAGAGACCCTTAGGTTCGTTGTTTAATTTTTTTTGGACTGTGTTATCTGCGTTCGCAATTTATCCGATGCATATAGCAACAGCAAGAACACATTCCAAAAAAAACATAAGTACTAGGTACTTATGTTTTTAATAACTTCAGGTCTACATCAACGCCTCGCGTTATTTCTTCGAGTGAGTTAAGGTTGCCAGAGAATTGAGATTACCAAAGACCTAAAACCCCTACCCCACATCTATATTTCCATTATCCTCTCTTTATTAGTCGGCTTCTTCTTAACGTCTTTGAAGTTACGATTTTAATGAACCGTGTGCTCATTTGCCTAACTATGAAATTAAATAAATACCAACAGTATTTGTTATTAATATTATTTCCGATATATTGGGGAGTGTTTATTTATTAAGTAATGACTATGCTATTGTGCGCACCAGGCAAGTGGCTACTGCAGATAGCTCTCAAGCTTTAACAAAAATGCAACGGCCCTGTGACAGTGAAACTTAAACCTGAGCTTAAGGCGGTCCACCTCGAGGTAACCTTGTAAGTGCATGTTTGGGAGAGAAAATCGACCCAGTACGTGCCTGTAACGCGAAAAGGGGCTGATCGGGTTGTGTGTATTAGTTATCGTGATATGTAGTGTATTTGGGGACGTTAAGGTTGTTTGCGAAGGCAAATCCCTTTATCTTTATTTTCAATATAGGTATACCTATAGTGCTCGCTACACGGTGCGACGGATTTTATGATAACATTGATACAATATTAATGCAAAGAAATACGACAAGTTAATGGTGTACAATAAGCAACGGTAGCCAATTACCGTCAGATAGTCAACTATAATATTAATATTATGAAACAACAAGGCGCTCTATACAGGGAACTTTGTGCATTAAAACATCATGGACGAAATCCACTTCCTTAGGAAATGAGACGACTGACACTTTGACGGGTTTTACAGGCCATTACGAAAAAACAGGATACTATTAAAATTATTACCAACATGAATGGTTTGTTTTCTTTTAAATACAGTGTGCTGAACTATTTGAGTTTTGGTGCTGGGGCATAGCTCAATTAAGATGTTGATTGGGTTAAAAAATAAATCGGAAATATTATTATGTAAGTAATCGTATACATCACAATTTTAGATAAACGATGTTAGTTAAATGTTTATCTAAGATCACAACACAAATCTATCTTTATGTATAATCATAATCATTGTTTCTGATACCTCAAACTATCGATTTTTATGGATAAACATATCAAATGATGTTAAAAATACTATAACCGATCAACGATTAAGATACCTTCGAAAGCACTAACTTCAGAATATGGGCTTTTTGACGGTTTTTCACTTTATAGATCCAATTTATATTGAATGGGTTTTAATACAAAGTTTACAGTTAATGAAGACAGTTAAGTTCATTCGTTGTATTATGAACAGGTTCATAATTGAATATTAATTATTTAGTACATACATTAAAATTAGCCCGTATAATACACCCAGCATATGTCGTCCCGGGTGACGGGAGCAGGGCAGTGTTGACGTAAAAAATGACTACATCGAAATCCCGAATCTGTCATGGTTAAGCATCACTTACCATCAGGTGAGCGAACTAACTGTTCACTTAACAACATAAAAAATACTATTAACATTGGACAACATAAGATGTAAGTACTTACATTTTCCTGGGTTGCGCGTTCTCACTATGTCCGCTAGGGGTCGCGATATGCCGCGGTTGTTCGGCTCGCCAGTATATCTCGTCTCCAAGGATGGGCACGCAGTAAAACCAGTCTCATTCTTGTATGCTGGGTACACTGAAACGTGAAATGTTATGACAATGTCAATTAAATTGTTACCCTCATTTATGGTTTTGGTGCAGACATCTAAATTAATTAATAGGATAGACATTTATTGACTAAAAATATAAATAATACATATAAACATGAACAGAAAAATTACACATTTAATTTTTTATGGAAAATAATTCATTTCATGAAAAATATAAAATTATCATGATGATGACGATAAAATTATAACTTAACATTAACACAAACGAGAGATTCTTTATCAGTAAAAATTGACACTGCCTCAGAAAAATGCTACACATGACACATGACACAGGAGCGCTGGTTTTCTGGGAGTACCTACGTGACGAATTGTATCAATTAATCCAGGGCCTGATAGTGGAATTACTGCGTTCAAGGGACCATAACATCTGTCTTCTCAGGAGACCCGAGCGGTGCAGTGTCGACAAACACTAATACTATCTACGATTATAGGTTTCCCTCAATTCTGAATTGTTTGTTGAAAAGGCATCACTTACAATAAACTAACAAACTTACAGTAAAATAAATAAATAAATAAGCTACGTCTCGTTCTTGGTGATAATTTAGAATTACCTTGGAAGGCTAGTCAAAGATTAAATAAAAATAAACATGCTAATTCGATTATCTCTAAAGTAAACACACTAACAGCTCGTAAAATTAAAGACGACCTCAAAACAATGTATGTGCCGGTAAACTAGAAACAGAGATGCAAATTAAAGCTAACCGGCCACATTTAGCTGCGTGCGAAAAAAATCATGCCCATTGTTCTTTTCAAGGAAATGTGTTCCGCTCGTTTGTTTTAAGGCATTTGTAAACTGCTCTGGTGATACAGAAGGTTTCACACATTCAGTCGTAATGACTGCAAACGGTCATCATTTGTAATAATAGGTATCTACTCGTATTTCATCATATCTTGATCCGACTGCACGGTCTAGTGACCAGTGACTGCCTGAGTTAGTTTAAATGATTGAGAGAAATCTTAGTGGAATCTAAATGATTTTTCGCTGTCGGCCTTCTCAACTTAACCATCAAATAGACCTTTAATTTTTTACTATTCATGGTACAAATGTCACTTTAGGTATCTCATTAGTACCACCTTCATTTTTGGAGTATTGTCCGGTGAAGCTGTGAAGGCCACTGAGCCCACAGCAATACCTAAAGCATGTCGAAAAAGAAGTTTTTTTTTCTGGAAATAAAATGCAAGTGTGGCTTCAGAACACGAAATCTATGTTCTGTTAAGAAAGTAGATACAAAAATATAGATAAAAACAGAAGCCAGTGGCCAAACAGGTATAATCAGCATCTGCAGTAGTTAAATCCACTGCAGCGCTGATATTCTGGTTGTAACTGTAGCGAGTGTGTGGGTCAGAAGAATTTTAGCATTCCTTGATTAGCCTAAGTCTTATCACCCTATTTAAGGGAAAGGTAAATATATAAGTAATTCTGTAAAATCACTATCTTTTTGATATTTTCTACTATAAGATAATTATTATCTACATGATGAGTAAGTAACATGTTTTCTTAAACAGATAATAAACAGATAAACACAAACAACGGGAAGTTAACTTGCTACACCGTAAGGCACATCTTAACAATTCAATGCTTAAGCCAACCATGAAATATGACCTAGCTAAACTTATGTTTTTTTTTGTAATCCGACAAGGACACTTCAATATGGCTTTTTGTAACAAAATCTATTGTCGTCTTTAACACGGAAGTAATTTAGTGAAGCGATCATTAAAATTCTAATAGATATTTGCCAAGTGGATTTCATAGATAGAGGCCCGTATTCTAGAACGAGACTCAAAAGCGTTGATCTTTACTTAAATAGAGTTAGAAAGAGATGCAACTATTTATCGTATATAAGTGGCAATTTATGCCTATTATATTACTCATTGACAGACACTTGCAGTTTATGTTTTATTTTTATAATTTTAATTCAATAATCGAAAGAATTTCATAGCAATGCTAAAGCGATGCGATGTAAAGGAAGGCCTATGACCTGAGGTGGCCGTTATAATCTGATGATGATGAACATAAAAAAATACTCTTTGAGGTCTGCAAAAATTCGTATTAACTTAAATACTTATATTTAGGTATGTTTTTGCATTCAACCAGAACCTTATGATTTAAGTAGATCAGGGGGCTTACCGCCATCTCTTTAAAGAGTATTACAATAATATTACCTCGCCTTTCAGACACAAAAATGCCGACGTATCATTATAGTAATACTGTTTTAAGAGATGGCGGTAATCCGAGTGTACTTGTTTTTTTTGATGAGTTATTGGCTGTACTATGAGGTAAACGACTGCGACTGGTACGCCATGATTATAATATTAATTAATATCTTTTTAACTAATTAAAACTTCTGTAAAATTTAAACACTGATTTAAAAAATATCTAATTTCGGACATAATGGTTAAATATATAAAAGTGACAAAGAAATCGAAGCTAAAAGCATCTTAACACAAACAAATTTTTAACAACCATGCGTTCAAGTAAGTTTAAAGAATGCACCTAAAAAATTCCGCAGAGAATAACATAATATAAAATATTTTTATTTACTTAGGTACCTACTACACTTTTTTTTGAGAAAATAGTGGTTCATCGTTTATGACGTTAAAATAACTACTGACTAGACTAGATCATTTAAATCAAATTTCGTTGTTAGACTTCATGATAATGTAAAAAAATCATGTATTTTTTAATATTAACAATCCCATATTTTATAAGTAAGAGGTGGGGGCACATTCTTTATTACTTTGGAAGTGTCTCTCGAGCCAACTATTAGAAAAATATATATAAGAAACCTCAATATCATTTTTTAAGACCTACTGATACCCGACACGTGTGGGTTCAATGACAAAGTTTTACAGTCAGACAAACATGACGAATATATAAGGGTTCTGTTATTTGCCATTTGGATACGGAACCCTAAAAACACATAAATAAGACCTTCAAATGTGCGTCGCGAGTGTTCATAAAACATTAATTGTATTTCGCAAAGATGGGCCGCATTGATAAATGGTATAACCATTAACAAATGTGTCTAGATCGCTATTTAGGACACTAAATTACACGACTAAGAAAAGTCGGCGATCATTATCAGGCATTGTACGGCGTCGGAGTTGTAAAACCAGTGTTTTGCTATACCAAAACTATATTGCATATATACAGGGTTAATTTTGAATCATTGGCGTCCATTCGATCTATTATTGTACTCATATTATGGAATGTTATATGGGTTCCTAATACCATTTGGTATTTATCATAAAAGTTTTACAAAACAAATGATAAATAAATTATCGCATTGCATTAAGGTGTTCTATAATTTATTATAGCTCGTACTACAATTTATATATTCTTTATTCTGCACGCCCGTGCCGCGATCCCAGCACGCCTGTTAAGGCTGAGAGCCATCTGCGCTCGCCAATTGCCCGGTGAAGCTGTAAAGGCCATCTGCGGCCAACAGCAGTAGTCAGTTCGAAAAAAACCCAGCACGCCTGCGTGTGCGCCGTCCTCTGTCACACCGCGGGCCGTGAACCCACCTCACCCATATTTAATTAAAGTTATTTTTTGAAGTAAACTTTTTTATTTTTTATTGTAATATGTATTATTGATCAATCGCTAATTGTTTACTTGATTTTAAGGCTTTTATTTATATCTTATTTTTGTATTAATAGATTTGCCTCATATTAGGTGGATGTACTTTAAATCACGAGTATGTTCTTGCTTTATAAAATTACCAATATTCTCGATTTCACCATGTATAAATCGTAAGTTACAAGGGATTGAATCATCATCATCAGCCTATATAATCCCAGTGCAGGGAACACGCGTTCCCACAGAGCATAGCCGTGGGGACATTGGACTAACCCACCAACAAGTCCAATGCGAATTGGCGGGTGTTAAGACTACTATTATAAGATTGCAGCCGGGGCTGATGGCTTAACTTGACCCCAAAGCACGTCTAACAATCTTGCACTGATTCCGCCTGCCACGTCCTTCTTAGGCTTACCACCATCCTTTGAAACAGTATAACAATAATATTACTTCGCCGTTTCTGGTACAAAAATGCTGACGTATCATTAAACTAATACTGTTTTAAGAGATGTTGGTAACCCCTCTGGGCGGCTTTTGGTACCTAAGAGTTTTTTGGGTAATATGATCTAACACGAGGTTATTGAATTGTTGTGTATTACTATTTTATTGCATTGTTGTACGTGACTGTATTGTATTATGTGCACTTGAGCTCAATAAAGATCCACTATAGAAAGACTGTCAAAAACAATCAAACGAAGTGCAAACGATTACAAAAAACATGCACACACGTGATTCGTCAAATGGTGATCTCATGAAGGTTTGTGGAAACTGGAAAGGTTACATTCATTTCCCGACTCTGAGTTTTCTCTGGGTAGGAATCCTCGCTCCTCGCATCATAAGATATAATTTATTGAACTATTCAAAATATTACTAAGAAGCATTACCACAAACCTTATGAGGTTACCATATTATAATTTATGTGTGATTGAATGTAGTTATGTATTTATATTATATAATATTACTTATATGTATAAATATTTACATCACAAAACATGGCTTCAGGTTTATTTCATTCTAAAAATATACAAATATGATAAGGTTTTAAAACCTTATCATATTTGTATATTTTTAGAATTTGTATATTTTTAGAAGAAACAACCAATTTCGTTGCTGGGTTAACCCCAGCAACGAAAATTACGAAATTAATAATTAAATTAATAATTAATAATTACGAAATTGTTGTTTCTTCTTTAGATTAAAAAGACAACATAATATTGCTCAAGTAAAATGGAAGTGTTTATGGGTATTATAATTTTATTGCTGCGAAATGTATACACCGGTGACATAATATTTTAGCAAATTTACACTCTTTAGAATTTCCAGAATATACCTTTAATAAGATGTTTTGCAATAAATTACACGTAATTTTTTGGAGAATACCACGGCCGATTATTAAGACACCGATTGAAATAACTTTAGATTCCAGGTTTTCTGTTACTATTGCCGGCTCTAGATAGGCTTTACGTGCAGTTTCACTAGGTGATAGACTCGGAACTGAGTCGTCTAGGTAGGTATCACAGCTTGCCCGATATGGTGTTGTGTATTAGGACTGTTGCACTTCAGTGTTTCGGGATGGGGGCACAATAGCTAGTCAAATTAGCGGGTATAAGAGACCTAACCTTTTGTCATGGTCAGTCGTATCACTTACCAGGTGAGCGCCCTGACCTCTTTTACTCATGACATCAAAAAGAGCTTCTTTAGGCCATTGGCGAGGGCTCTTAAATTATTACAGATTTTAGGAAAATAATTTCACAATTTTTTTACCAACCAGAAAGGTTTCCATGGAAATATTTTAATCATAGCCTTTATAGCACATAATTAAAATTATAATTGAGTATTATAATCATAGCATAATTTACTGAATGTACGAGTACATTATTGGTAAGTAACTTAAGCGCTGAGCAGTATTTATTCATTATCTAAATCCCCAAAATAATTATAAAACCAGGCATTTCGAGCCGCGGCCGGTAAGGCAATTATTACTAAATCCCACGTATAAGATTTAATTGTGAAATTTAAGCGTCTCCCGTTAATACATCCCAACACAAACACACAGAAGCACGTCGGAATAATTGAAACTCCGCTGAATAAACATGCACGGGGTTTAGTTGAGACTCCCTTTACATTTGTAAAGGGTCCAAATCCCTTCGCGCACAAAGCGGATCACTATAACTCTGATGGCCATAAACTTAGCGGGTGGCTCGACGGCACGAATTGGTCAGACGTGTTATATTGATCTTTCTGATATTATGTGACAAGTTAGAAGAATCCAGATAGAAGGCTTTTTAAATATTGAAGTAAACGAGTCGACAAGTTCGCTCTCTCTCTTTCCCTATTAATCTATCGTAGTCAGCTGAACGGTTCCAAAAACAACAAAGTAATATTGTTTATCTAAGGCTGCACGGCATATTTTATGCCAAATATCTCAGTTCGCCGCTATGTTAATTGAACCTCCGTTAATTGAAAGTCCGTCGTCAGTCCAACCGGTCATTAGTTTGCTCACCGAGTGGAAACTAATACGACTGCTTATGGATACTTGCAGTGTTGAAGGAAACCAATAAATGTGGATAGTAATTAATCTCGGTACGATCTGCCTATCGCCCGTCACCCAAGTCTTCATTTTTTCTTAATAACTGCTGCTGTTGGGCCCAGATGGCCTTTACAGCTCACCGGCAACAGGCAAGCGCTAATGGCATTCAACCTTAAAAAATGCACGTTCAGCATAAGGGCCTCCCAGGGTGGAATTCGAACCTTGGCTTAGGGCGTCGTGGGGAGGTTAGGTAATCTAGTATTATGTTCGGAGAGAAGAAGTGAAGCGGCACGGCACATGCCAGCCCCGCGAATAGGAACTGGTGAACCTACAGGAAGAGCGACGAAGGTCGATTTGAAAATCTCCCAAGACGACAGTTGATACGTCTCTAATACCCAATTAATCCACTAGCTACAGTGACTCATCCCGAAACACAGAAGAACAATTACTATTATTTGCAATTATAATAAAAAATGTTCTTAATGAATTCGAATGCAGGTAAAAGGTCTCATAAGGTAAATTCCTGGAACCAACTTCACCTCCTAGCTGGGCTAGAAAGTTGTTTCGTTACTTACTTTTCAAGTCTATATGTCAAACTGTATTTATTTTACAAATACTTATGTAAAATATTTAATGTCATAGGTACATTTTTAAACAAGTTCTGAGAACAGCTGTTTGTCGGGCTTATCGTTAAGGGGTGTCTAACCATGGGGAAAGGTCACAAGTTTCCGCCAGGAACAGATGTTTGTGGCACGCGCATTTATATAAGGGATGATACATTTTAAATTCTTACTATTTGAAGAACTTGTATTTATGTTGAACTAGCTGACCCGACAGACTTCGTGCTGTCAGAAAAATGTGTAATGTGGCAGTGTTTTGTTCCTACCTTTTTTTATATTCTTTGCAAAATGTATCCTGAACAGAACCGTCACCCTGGTTCGGTGTGAATTAAAAATAATTAAATAAAACACTATAAACATTTAAAAGTAAGTAATTTTAATGAATTTTATATTATAATAGCAATAAAGCTCAAATTGATTCTACGTTTTAGTTAGAAAACGTTTGTATGTGAAAAAGAAAAGGGGTATTTTTAGGGTTTTCTCGGCAATTATTCGATTTTTTCTCGCCGTAAGAACCATCCTTGGACTTCAACGAACATTTTAAAAAAAGAATTGGCCAAATTGGTCCAGGCGTTGTTGAGTTATGCGCTTACCAACACATTTTGCGATTCATTTTTATATTATAGATTATCTAGTACTCCGGGATCTGCCTTTAAATTTGTAATGCTAACAATATTTCTTGCAACTGCTGGTAATATTATATTAAGTTTTTAATTCATCAAGATAACCCAGTTTTTCCGAGCTTTTTAGAAACTAAGCACACCGAGAGCAGTAGACTCTGCGAATAGGTACCCATAAATTCACAACAACTGCAGGATTATTTATCTAATCTTATTAATTCTATACGAATTGAGAAATAATTGAAAATTGACTTGGGTTCTTTGTTCATGTTTTAAATTGACAACCTGAAGGCATGTTTCGTGTGAAGGCACATAAAAAATTATAACTAAAGACAGGCAACTCACGAAGCATAGGTCTCGGCATGCACGGGTCCTTACCCAGTGGTCTGTCGGGGTCGTGGCGGCGGCTGCAGCACTTGTTACCCATGGCGCGGCCCGCCCGCTACGCCGCGCCAATGCTGCTTCTGCAATAACGAAACGCAACATTATTAAAGGTCTAAGTATTTCCTGTACTTATACTCACATACACACACACACACACACACGCGCGCGCACACACACACACAAATT